>PVLA01010059.1:0-29923 GCA_004027455.1 Hydrochoerus hydrochaeris
AAGCCTAGACCTAGACAACAGCCCCGGGAATAGGCTTTTCCCCCACCAGGCAGGTCTGCACAGCTCACTTGTCTCCGAAAGTGCTGGATGAGGCCATCAGTCTGCACAAGCCACTCCAGATGACGTCCTTCACCACTAGGGGCCTCCCTAAGAGAAGTGATGGGTGCTGCAAACTAACAGCAGCTGTTTCCTTAAAGTCTGGCCTTTGGGGACGGGCCCACCACAGCCTCAGGAGGCCTGGTTTGGCCAAATTCAGCCATTAGGGAAACTTTGTTGCGGATTTTCAGACAGGATCAAGATGTTCAGGACTTAATCACTGGTGACATTGCCAACTCCTATGACCATGAGAGACTCAAAAAAGGACCTCTGATTCTGGGCTGTGCACCCCCTCAACACATTCCAAAGCTGTGCACCCCCTCAACACATTCCCAAGCTCTTGGTTTTCTTCTTGTAGTTGGATAATTGATAAGCTCAGACACATTAAGATCAGGGTTGGAGCTAGCCATGGTGGCACATGCCTGTAATTCCAGTGCTCTGGAAGGCTGAGTGAGGCAGGAGGTTTGCAAATTCAAGTCCAGCCTGGGCAACTTAACAAGACAGTCTCAAAAAAAAAAAAAAAGAAAAAAGAAAAAAGCTTGGGTTGTGTCTCACTGTGAAGGCCCTGTGTGTTTCCCAGTACCTACCTCCCAAAATCAGAGGAGGCTGAGTATATAGAACATATATCATCTGCTGTCAGCAGGTGTTAGCTGCTGTGGGTTCTGTGCATCATATACACACATATCACGAGGTCATGGGGGTGAAGCCTGGTGGCCCACTATTTGCATAACACCTCCCAACCTGGTAGCAGAGGTTGCTCATCTCTTTACGGTTACTTGATTTCTGACACAGAGAAGAAACTAATTGCCGAGAAGCATCTGCATACATAGTGTTTGGGGCTGACCAGCTAGGAAGTAGTTAAAGGGTCTAGAAACTGCAGTGGTTTTCTAAACCAATCCATCTTGGATAATTGATAAGCTCAGGACATACCAGTAGGTGGATACAAACTGTGTTTACTAAGAAATACATAGATACTACCTACGTGTATGGGGGTGTGTACAGACATGGAGATTTATATCTATTCATATTTTTACCTGCTGCCTCCCCTAAAAAGCTATTCTAAGTTCACTTCAGTAGACCGACTAGAGAAGACAGAACCCAAATTCTGGACTAGCAACTACCCATGTTGTCCTCACGTTTTATCGTGGGGACCTTTATCAGCACCAGCAGAATCTGGTGCTCCGTGAGGCTGGGTGTGGTGCGCAGGTGACGGGGCCGGGCCGTGTGCCTTTAGCCTTGAAGATACCATCAGCAGCTTCCTGCAGGCCGCAAGCTGTTTGTTTCTTTCTGGGCCGCAGGGTGTGGTTAGCCAGCAAATCAGTCTTCACTCCAGCTGCACTGCCACACACCACAGGTCCTCACAATGAAGCTGAGACTTGTACTGCTGCCCCCACCGGTTCCGGGGCCTGACTCCTGGGCCTGACTCCTGGGCAGGAGCTAGAAGCGCCTCTGTGCTCCGCTCCATGCAGAGCCATGATTAGAGGAAGCCTGTGAGCGCTCCCCCTGGGAACGGAAGTGAGCACGCGAAGGAGCTGGCGCCCACAGGCAGAACGACCCACGTCAAGGAGACCACAGTCCTTGAAGCACTTCCTGGTGACCCTGATTATTCTATTAGTAGCCATGGCAATAAACATTCAAGAGCACCTTTCCACTGACGTCTTGGACAACCCCTCAGGGTCACACGCTGCTGACTTCCAGGCTAAAGGCGGAAACCACCTTCCTGCTTTGCTCTGTCAGGAGAAGGGTCAGGCCTGGAGGGGTCTGCAACTCTGGAAAGGTAGCTATTCCAGCAAGAGGCGAGATCACTCGCTTCAGAGGGCCTTTTCAGGCCCACTCTGACTGTCCCTGAAGACCACATTCACATCCACAGATGCGCCCAAGACTCCTATGCTGTTGGCCAGGAAGGCTGGGAGGCGAGGGCAATGTCAACAGCCACTGGCCAAAGCGCACTTGAGTACATCTGACTCACTTCCATCTGACCCTCAGAGACATAAATAGACCCTTTGAAATGTGGGTCCCCAACGGGGAGTCTTATGTAGGGGGCTCCGAACTCCTCGGCCCCCTTCTCTCCTCCCACTTCCTCTTCCTTTCGGTGAAAGGAAAACACATGGAAATGAGAGGGAAAGGCCAAGAGGACCAACATTTCCTGGCCGCTGTTGCTACAGGGTGCTTCCGAACCCTCAGAAGAGGCGGAAGCTGAGGAGGTGACGCTGGGAAACAGAAGCCCAAAGCCATTGCCAGGGCTCTTTGCTCAGGAACAGGCTTAGAAAGGGTGCTGAGCCCTCCTGGGAATGTCAGGAGTAGAGCAACCATGTAGGCTCTGCTGTTCAAAAAGGTTTTCATGCACTCCTTCATCTGCCCCTTCATTTGTGCCTCCACGTTGCATGAGTTGAATGCATGCGTTGAACGGGTGCTTCAGGGGTGAACCCAACAGTTCGGATCCCTGCCTTCTGGAAACCTTGGCTCTCCCTCAGGGCTTCTCATGCAAAGACACAGGGAGGTGGTTATATCTGCACAAAGGCAGCCAGGCACTGGATGAGGTGTCACAGTCTAACTTTCTGCAGGGCCTGGATGTAGGCACAGGCTTCCTCCACTTACCCTATGTCCCTTCTGCGACCTGTTCAAGAGCACACTGGAGATATCCAGTCCGTCAAAGTGCCGGTCTTGGGGCAGGCTGGCTCCAGCCAGGGCCACCACAGTGGGGAAGATGTCTAGGACACTAAAGAGAGAAGGAGACACAACTGATTGGCACTCTTCTGGCCCCTCCCTGGTCTTACTATGGTCAAAACTCATCCAAAGTAGCCCAAGGCAAATACTTTTTTTTTTATTTTAAAAAGAATAAAACAAAAGAGGACAGATCTAAGCAGATCAGAACAGAATAATGTAAGCAACACAGCACTTCACAACAAGACAATTGGATATTAACAGTAGCTACCATAATGTCTCTTTCTTTGAAATAGTTGAGCTTAGCTTTACACATAACAATGTCAAACATAACAAAGTAGAATAAAACAATTCAAGAGAACAGAAGTATTGCAAGGTATTCTGAACCAAATAACCGAAGATGGACAATGGCTGCTATATTATCTCATTTTCCATAAAAATTTTGTTTTTACTATCATACATATTAAAATCCAATAAGAGACAATGTGATAGAACCAATGGTAATAGAAAAACAAGAGCATGGTAGGACTTTAGAGCAAGATGATATTAAATCAACAATGGCTGCCATATTGTCTTGTCTTCAAAGTAAGTATTCATACCATCACATATATTAAGATCAAACAAAACAGAATAAAACCATTCCAACCAATGAATGAAAACATAAGACTTCAAAGCAATATAATGGTGAACCATGATTACCATAAAATCTTCTGTACTCTTACCATTTCTTACACTAGGGAGACTATACGGTATTTATACACGTGAGTTTGATTTATTTTGCTTATGAGTATGGATTCAAGTTGCATCCATTTATTTATAAATCTCTCAATGTGATCATTCTTTATAGCTGAGTAGTACTCCATTGTATAAAAGTACCACAATTTTTGTATCCATTCCTCGGTTCATGGGGACTTAGGTTGTTTCCAAGATCTGGCTATTACAAATTGTGCTGCTATGAACACGGGTGCACATATATCACTGTGGTAAGATGCTTTCAGATCTTCTGGGAATATGCCTAAGAGTGGAATAGCTGGGTCAAATGGGACCTCCAATCCCAGCTTTTTGGGGAATCTCCAGATTGACCTCCACAGTGGTTGCACCAGTCTACACTCCCACCAACAGTGCAGAAGAGTTCTTTTTCTCCCCACAGCCTCTCCAGCATTTGTTGTTGGTAGTTTTGTTGATCCTGGCCATTCTTTCTAGAGTGAGATGATATCTCAGTGTGGTTTTAACTTGCATTTCTCTAGTGACCAATGATGATAAACATTTTTTTCATGTATTTATTTGCCATTCATATTTCTTCATCTGAGAACTGTGTATTCATCTCAGATGCCCATTTTTGGATTGGGTCTTTGAATTTCGGGGGTCTGATTTTTTAAAATTCTTTATAAGTTCTAGACAGAAATCCTTTGTCTGAGGGACAGTTCACTAAGATTTTTTCCCAGTTTGTAGGTTTTCTTTTCACTCTGCTGGAGATTTCTTTGGACATGCAGAAACTCTTTAATAAGATGTGATCCCAGTTATTGATTCTGGGAAGTATTTCCCATGCAGTTTGGTTCTTGTTCATGAATTCTCTACCTACCCCTATGTCTTCAAGATTTTTTACCTACTTTGTCTTGCAAAAGATTTAGTGTTTCTGTTTTAATATTTAGATCTTTGATCCATTTGGATTTTAGTTTAGTACATGGTGATAGGCATAGGTCTAATTTTAGTTTTTGGCATATGGCTAGCCAATTTTTCCAGCACCATTTATTAAAGAGACTGTCGTTCATCCAGTGAACATGCTTGGCCCCTTTATCAAAGATAAGATGGTTGAGTGTGTTTGTAGTTGTATCTTCTAGTCTATTCCATTGATCTTCAGGTCTGTTTTTATTCCAATACCATGTTGATTTTATTACAATAGCTTTGTAGTATAACTTCAAGTCAGGGATTGTGATGCCTCCTGCCTTGGCTTTGCTGCTTAGAGTTGTCTTTGCTATTCTACGTCTCTTCTGGTTCCAGATGAATTTTAGGAGATGAATTTTTCTCTAGATCTATGAGGTATGTTAGTGGTATTTTCATTGGGATTGCATTGAATGTGTATAACAATTTTGGGAGAATGACCATTTTCACAATATTTATTCTTCCTACCCATGAACAAGGGATGTCTTTCCATTTTCTGAGGTCCTCTTTGATTTCTTTTTTCAGGGTATTATAAATTTCCCTCTACAACTCTTTTACATCTTTTGTTAGATTAATTCCTAAGTATTTCATTTTTTTGGATGCTAGTGTGAAGGTGTGGCTTCTCATTTCTTTCTCAGTGATTTTGTTGTTAGTGTATAAGACAGTTCTTGATTTTTGAGTATTGACTTTGTATCCAGCTACATTGCTGAATTTATTTACTATATCTAGGTGACTTTCAATGGACGTTTGGGAGTCTTCTACGTAGAGTATCATGTCATCTGCAAATAATGATAATTTAACTTCTGTTCCTATCTTTACTCCTTTTATTTCTCTCTCTTGTCTAATTGCTCTGGGTAGTATTTCCAGTACTATATTGAATAGGAGCAGTGATAAGAGACATCCTTGTCTTGTCCCTAATTTCAAGGTAAAGGCTTTCAGTTTTTGACCATTTAATATGACACTGGCTGTTGGTTTGTCATAGATGGCCTTCATCATATTGAAGTAAAAACCATCTATTCCCAATTCTCTGTAAGGTTCTTATCATGAATGGGTGTTGGATCTTATCAAAAGCTTTTTCTGCATCTATAGAAATGATCATGTGATTCTTGCTTTTGGCTCTATTGATACAGTGGATTACATTTATTGATTTACATGTGTTGAACCATCCCTGCATGCCTGGGATGAATCTCACTTGGTCATAGTGTATAATCTTCTTGATGATTTGCTGCATCCTGTTTGCCAATATTTTATTGAGAATCTTTGCGTCTATGTACATTAGGGAGATTGGCCTGTAGTTCTCTTTTTCAGTTGGGTTTTTCTCAGGTTTTGGTACTAGAGTGATATTTGCTTCCAGGAATGACTTAGGGAGAATTGCTTCCCTTTCAATTTCATTGAAGAGTTTGAAGAGTGTCAGCATTAAGTTTTCTTTGTATTTCTTGTAGAATTTCACAGTGAATCCATCTGGGCCTGGGCTCTTCTTTGTTGGTCGGGACTTGATTACATTTTCAATTTCATTAATAGAAATTGGGTTATGCAGCAGTTTTACATCTTCTTGATCCAGCTTTGGTGGTTTGTATGTTTCTAGGAATCTGTCCATTTCTTCTGTGTTATCGAACCTATGAGAGTAGAGGTTTTCGAAATAGTGGTTGATGATCTTCTGTATTTTCACAGGGTCAGAAGTGATTTCTCCTTTTTCATTCTGTATTGCATGAATTTGAGTGTTTTCTTTCCTTTTTAAAATTAGGTTGGCTAAGGGCTTATCAATTTTATTTATTCTTTCAAAGAATCAACTCTGATTCTTTGAATTGTTTTCTTAGTCTCTATTGCATTAACTTCTGCTCTGATCTTTATAATTTCCTCCTTTCTTTTGGCTTTGGGCTTGGCTTGTTCTTCTTTTTCTAGATGTTTCAGGTGTAATATCAGGTTGCTTATTTGTGTTCATTCTGTTTTCCTAATGTGGGAACTCAGTGCAATAAATTTTCCTCTGAGGACCGCTTTCATTGCATCCCACAGGTTCCGGTAAGTTGTATTTGTATTTTCGTTTGATTGTAGATATTGTTTAATTTCCTCTTTAATTTCCTCTGCGACCCACTGATTGCTCAAGAGTGTATTATTTAATTTCCATGTGTTTGTGGGGTTTTTGCAGGTACTTTTATAATTAATTTCTAGTTTCATGGCACTATGATCCAATAACATGCATGGGATAATTTCAATTCTTTTGCATTTACTTAAATATGTTCTGTGGGTTAGTATATGGTCTATTTTAGAGAATGTCCCATGTACTGGTGAGAAGAATGTATATCCTGATGTTGTTGGATGGAACACTCTGTATACATCTATCAAATCCATTTGTTCATAGTTTTGATTTAGTTCTGTTATTTCTTTGCTGACTTTCTGTCTATTTGATCTATCCCTTTGTGTCAGTGGTGTGTTAAGGTCCCCTGTTATAATTGTGTTATTGCCTATTCGATTTTTCATTTCTGTTAATACTTGCTTTGTGTAGTTGGGTGCTCTGGAATTTGGTGCATATATATTTAAAATTGTTATCTCTTCCTCTTGCAGTTTTCTCCTAACTAGTATGTAGTGACCTTCTTTATCTCTTCGGACCATTCTTGGTTTGAAGTTCACATGGTCTGCAAACAGAATAGTTACCCCCACGTTTTTTGAGTTCCTGTTGCATGGACTATTGTTTTCCATCCTTTGACTTTCAGTGTATGAGTTTCCTTTTGGGTTAGATGGATTTCTTGTAGACAGCATATGGTTGGATGTTGTTTCTTGATCCGTTTTGTCAGTCTGTTTCTTTTAATTGGTGAATTGAGGCCATTTACATTAATGGTTATAACTGTCATATATTGGTTTATTGTTGACATGTTATCTTTCTGATGTTGTATCTTAGCTTTCCATTCTGTTTAATTATCTGTCTTGCTTAGTGGTTTTTTCCTATGTGTATCTAGAATGTCTTTCAGTATTCTTTGTAGGTTTGGTTTGGTGATCATGAAGTTCTTCAGGTGTTCTTTGTCATGAAAGTATCTTATTTCTCCATCCATTTTGAAGGACAGTTTTGCAGGATACATCAGTCTGGGTTGGAAGTCATTTTCTTTAAGGATATGAAAAACTTTACTCCATTCTCTTCTTGACTTCATTGTTTGTGTTGAGAAGTCTGCTGTGATTCTGATAGGTTTTCCTTTATAGGTGACCAGTCTTTTCTCTCTAACAGCTTTTAATATTCTATTCTTATGTTGGATTTCTGGGATGGTGATTATTATATGTCTGGGTGTAGTTTTGTTTTGGTTATGGCTATTTGGAGTTCTATATGCCTCACTAATCCATATGTCAGTTTCCATACTCATGTTTGGGAAGTTTTCAGCTATTACTTCTGTAAATAGCCTCTTGATATCATTTGTGCTTTCTCCTTCTTTTTCTTTTATCCCTATTAATCTTATATTGTTTTTCTTTGCATCATCTTGCAGCTGTTGAATTGTTATTTCCTGATTCCTTATTATTGTTAGGAGATCTTTCCTTTCCTGTTCACTAGCTGCAATCTCATCTTCAAGGTCTGATTCTATCTTCACTTTCATTAAGGCAGTTTTGGTACCTTTCAATAGAATTTTTTTCCTGTATATCTCTTTGAATCTGCTTCATGTATTCTGTTGTCTCTTAAACTGTTCATTCAGGGATTCTATCATTTTGCTTTGTTCCTCTAATTTTTTAGCTGTGTCTTTGTTGCATGTATTGAGTATTTCTTTCACTACTTTTATCATTTCTTCTTTTTCCTGGGAAAATATTTCTGATTTGAGTTTCCTCATAGCTTCCCGTACTTGCTTCTTTATTTCAGTTGATATCATTTCATGCATTTCAGGTGTATGTGTAGTATTTTCTTCTATGTACATGGCTCCTAGGTTTTCTTGGAGGTTTGAGATTGCATTTTGGTCTTTTGTTTTGTCATTTTCCTATATTTCCATGTTTCCAGCGATTTTTCAAAGCTTTCCTTCACGGCACGGCACCGGCTTGGCTCCCTCTTCGGCACGTCTGGCTCCCCTTGTTGAATGAAGGTTACTGGGTGCAGTCCACTCAAACCCAGGGAACCTCTGGAGCCCAGTCCAGTGAGCCAAAGGGGCTGGGCAGGCACCCAGCCTCCGGGATCTATGGTCCCAAACTTTTCCGGACCTGCCCTGGTAAGCTGCTGCTCGCCTCGTGGTGTGGCACTGGCTTGGCTCCCCCTTTGGCAGGCCTGGCTTCCCTGGTTGGCCCAAGGCAAATATTGACAACCTCTTTCAGGTGACACTCACTGCCTGCCTGGCTTCCTTCAGGTCCCACCTTGATTTCTGCTATGAGAGGAAGACTGGTGTTACAGTTTGCTTCCCAGGCTCTGCCACCAAGTGTTGCCTGGGATCAAATCTCAGCTACCACCCAACTTCTCAGTGCCTCAGTTTTCTACCTTGTAAAATGGACATTTTAATAACAGTGTCTACCTCACAGAGTATGTGGATAAAGCATGCAGGAAGGCCACATGGAAGATGAGTGGACACTTGGAAAGTGTATACTGGATGCTGTGTTCTAATTAACCCATGTAAGTGCTGAGGGGCTCTACCTGTCACCAACTGAGCCACAGCCACTTGCTTGGAGGAAACAGGGCATGACTGGTACCCACAAGAGAATATTCACTTCATTTTCACTGCCCAGCTCTGTCTCGTAAATATTTAGTCTTTAGTCATGATATGTGAAACACTCCACCCCTTCTGGCTGATTATAAAATAGTGAATGTCTATGGTAGAAAAAAACAGAACTACCCAGAAATAAAAAAGAGCACAACACAGAAATAGTCCATCTCCCAAGGCAGCCACTGTTAAGATTTCGGTGAGTTTTGTTAATGTGATTTAAAAAAAAAAGTCATGTGGTACAGTTTACTCTCTGGTACGGTGTATCTCCCTCAGGCCTGCTGGGCTCATGTTGGAAAAAGCTCTTCAGCAAGAACAGAGTGGCTGCCCTTCAGACAGCTCTGCTATCCGGGGGCCAGGCTGTCTGAGAGTAGACGGGACCTGCTGCAGCCAGAAGGCTGGGCCAGCACGGCAGGCAGCTTAGACTTCCCCGAGACAGAAGCCTTGGGACCCTGGACCCCAGCCCCCTACTTCCCCACCCTGAGGTCTGAGGAGGGGCTTGCTGTCCCCTCAGAGTGCTGCAGAGGGACCTGCCTTGCACATGGCTTCTCCAGCCATCAGCCTGACTCGCCTCCTCTCCAGGCTCTGCCTACCAGAGAAGGCAGAGTCTCTCTGTTGACTCCAGTGCTGTGTTTGTGTTTGCCTGAATCTTTCACAGTCCACGAAACTGGTGGTTTATCTCTTGAGATACACGTGCCCCGGCAGCCCAGGCACCGTCAAGCGTGCTGAGGCAGCACTCGCAGAGCACAGGGCGGTCCAGAAACCTGTCCCGAGTCCAAGGTTCCTGCCACAGACCGGGAAGCACAGAAGACAGCAATGCAGTCTAAAAAGCCTGAGACGGTGAGGGGTTGTTTGTTCTAGTTTTCTTTAAATTGCCCTAAGAGAGATCAATGGCACAGAGGGGTCAGTTCAGCAAACAAGAAAAACAGGACCCACGTTAAATTTTAGAATGGATTGTGTGCCTTTTTTTTCCATCTTAAGAGAAATTACCGTCACTGGTGAGTCAAATCGGCAAGCAGGAAAAACAGAATCTGCAGTGCATTTTGGAATGCATTGTACCCTTTCTTTTTCCATCTTATTTTTTCCCCTCTATCATGAGGTTTAGCATCTCAAATTATATAGCACAGAATTCTAGTGTCTCAGAGTTTGGCAGAAACCTCAGAGGTGTCTAGTCCATTCAGAGCACAAAGAAAACCTCTTGCTTATGAGAGAGAGTTTGGCAGGTCTGATGACTCACCCTGCTCTACGCAGGCCAGTCCAAAACCAGCAAGCTCAGGCCATCAAAAAGTCCTTCCTTAAGGAAGCAGAGAAGCCAGTTCCCTGAGGTTTGCCCTGCATGAGAGGAATACGTCCTACGCCATCGCAGGCTTGGACCCCAGCCTACACCTGAACTTGGGGATCTTGGACAGTACATCCACCCTACGAAGCCTGTCTCAGACACTTGGTCTACTCCACACCTCAAATTCTACCCAACACTTAGTCCTGACAGTGTCTAAAACCTTGGAGAAAGAGAATCAACAAAGCAAAAACAAATCTGTACTTCCAAGTTGTTCATTTCTGACATTTGGCTTTTCTGCTGTTACTGCTGTTGTTTTAGTAGCACCGGGGATTGAACCCAGGGCCACACACATACTAGGCACCAGCTCTTACCACTGTGCCACACGCCCAGCACTTGCACTGTGGCTTTTTGACAGAGTAATACTTTGACTTTCATGGGACCTGGATACATTTGTTTTATGAGTTTCTTCCTCCATTAAAAAACTTAGAAATTATATTTTATAACAGCACTGACCTCACTATGAATACATAAATAATCTATTTCACCTAAAAGTTTAGTATTTTCCCTTGAAATTTGAAAAGGTATTAAAAACTACTTGGGCCCCTGAGTCCCCCTGAATCTGGGTCTCCCAAGACCAGTGGAGATGCGGGTCTGGTTCTGACCGCAGGGACTCCCACTTCTGGGGAGCTTTGGTTATGAGAAGGGAAGTCAGCCTGGTCGTGAGGGGAGAGGGCTGCATGGCTCTGTGCCACAGTGTGCAGGATGATCTTCAGAACAGGCAGGGGACAGCCTTGCAAGTTCTACTTCTCCACGGTGACAGTTTCCGTCTCCTTCATGTAGCTGTGGTCAGCCTACAGTAGCGAAGGCTGTTCTCAGAAAGTGCGTGTATGTGATACATATGATGCCCTATCTCTGTTGCCCAGGCTGGCCTCAACTCCTTCACTCGGGTGATTCTCCTGCCTCAGCCTCCTGAGTACTTGAGTCTATAGGTACTGTGTCTGACTTGTGTTCTTTTATAAAAATTTTAAAAATGTTTTATTGCCACATGTTTGCAGTATATAATGATCATGTTCATCATGATGAGTTGGTACATGTGCATAGCACAGTTTAATTCCTTTTACTTCCCCTCCTGCCAGCCTCCTCCCTCTCCCTCTTCCATCTCTTGGTCTTCTTCCCATTTGCAGAAGACCTATCTCCTTGTTTCCTATTATCTTTCTTTTACTTTGCTCTTTAAATTATTTATAGTTTGTGTTTCTTATATAAGAGAAACCATTCAATACTTTTGTGTGTCTGATTTATTCCACTTAATATTGTTGTCTCGAGGTACATCTGTCCCACAAACAGCTCAAATGTATCCCTTTTATGGCAGGCTGTTATCCCATTATATACAAATACCCCATTTTATTTATCATCCATCAATATGTGTGTTCTAATCCAAGGAGTAGCGAAAGAACCTGGAGACAGAAATTGTATGACGGTGAAAAGGGTGGAGGAGGGTTCTGCATATTGGACCTCAAGCTGCCCCAGCTGGGGAGGAGCTCGGGGACTCTTAGTCCCAGATTCCAGGGACAGATGGATGAGAACTGGGGTGCCACAGCAGGCACTTCTGAGAATGGAGAAGGGAGTTTCCTTGAAGCCAAGGATGGTTCATCAGATTTGACCTGAGGACAGAAAGACAGACTGGGGAGGGGTTGCTAGGGAGAGGCTGGGGGAGCTGGGACTAGGATGGAGGGAGTGACTCTTCGCCCATCTCTCTCCAGGGTGAACGAGCCGAGAGAGGAGTTTCCTCCAGTGGAGAAACGGGAACTGTCCCTAGGATGCAGGAGCAGCTCCTCTTAGCTTGACAGATGCAGTGCCTTGCTGGCCTCTCTCCTTATCCCTGAGAAATGCTAGGGCGGCACCTCTTCTTGATCATAGTGGAGCTGCAGAGACTCGAGGGACTAGAAATTGTCCACACACAGTTCCTCCTCACCTGGTTCTCTCCAGCACCTCCACACGCTTGGATCCCTCTTAGAATCCATGGGTCCCAGAGCATGGAGGATGCCTTAGACCAAGCTGTACGGGTCCCTTACAGAGGAGAGAGCAGCCGGGATTCCAGCTGATGGAGCACCCAGGGGGTCAGCCCTGCGGCCAGCCCCTGCTCAGGGGTGACTCTTGAGCCACTATACACTAATGCAAATACGTTCTCCTTAGACCTGCTGCTCCGGGACTGGCTATGAAATCCAAGACAGGCAAGAACCAGCGAGTACGCTTTACGCCTAAGTGACTGTCCTTCTGACATCTTACAACAGCACTGGGAGTCCCCAGGGGGGTTATCTGCTCTTCTAGCTAAACAGCAGCTTGGACCGTTTTTGCAACAGAGATTGTTTAATGTCCCTTATCCCATTCTGGTCACTTCGTACCTGTGCCCATTGTCTAGAAGACTGGTTCTCATTCTGAACAGGAATGGGGGTCTCCCGGCTTGGATGTCAACCAACCCTTCACCTGTTTGCGCAAAGCTAAGGGAAATTACTCTACAGCTGTCATCATTGATGGTGTTTGTTTGTCCTTCTAGGAGATACCTTCTTCTGCCTGGCAATGTTCTGGTTGTCAAAATTGGTAGGAGAGAAGAGGCCAGCCATGCTGCCACACACCCTACACGGCATAGGATGGTCTCCACAACGAGAAATGATTCAGTCCAGAATGCCACTGCTCTAACGCTGTAGGCTGAAACTATCAATGCTTTTTCACGTGTGCCCAAACCCTGTCCTCCTCCATGTAACTTTGCTCCTCTACATCAACTTTTCCATCTGATTTGCTCGTTTCCAACTCCTCACCACTGGGGGCAATGCTTGACGCATAGCTGGATGCTTTTGTTCAATAATAGATTTTCCCTATTCTGTAATTGTTTCCCCAGGCTTTGGGGATGGGTCAAGTGCAACAACAGCCTATAATCTTATGGAATCTTAGTGTATCACTAGGCGCACACTCAAATATTAACAGTGTTTATTGCTGAAAGATAACTAGTGACTGCATTTGTCTGGGTTCCCACAACACACTTCTCAATTTTTCTATATGCACCCATAAACCTACATGGAACACAAGTTTAAGGGACTCTGGTCTCAATTCTCAGTCACTTAAGGGAGTTATCTTTGACCTGGAAGATTTCTACCATTTGAGGAATAAAGTACCAGAACAGGTGATAAGCCCTTGGGCTCTGGAGAACAGCCAGCTCCTTGAATATGGGTCATAATCCCAATCTCCCGGTGCTGGTCTGAGGGAGTCAAGGGAAAGGGAAACAGTTACACAGAGGCCTGCTCAGGCCATTGAGAAACTCGACTCAGATTTGTTTTATATGGCTTCACATGGAGAAAAATGTAGGAGGGTGACTCTCTTGAGGCAAGAGTGTCTGGCTACAATCTGAACTAATTTAACACCAAAAATACCCTAAGAAGGGCTGATACCACATGTTACCTGTGTCCTGGTAACATTCCAGGACCACTCAAGCAAATGCTACTATGCACCAAGAACTCACTTTCTTGGTCACCAAACTGTCCCCTTAGTCAGCTGTCACCTGTAAAAGCCCTTGAGTATGAATGATATGATACAGTTTTATCATTGTGCAGGAGTTGGCTGCAGGTGCTCATGCCACCATCCAGCGAAAAGCGACCAGTAGGTTTTCAGTGATATAACTGGGAAGGAAGCTGCTGAGTTGTTTGTGTGGGTGCAGCCCAGCCCATGCACACTTGGCCCCTCTCGATAAGCACTCTGGCTACACCCAAGTCCATCCTATAAAACACAGCCCGTCTGGCTCTCATCCCGGCCAGCCTGACATCAGAGATTCCAGACCTTGCTCTTGTTGTCACACCTGCTACAGCCGCTGAGAGCAGGCTGCCCCCTCCTGATAGCACGGGGCTGACCTGGAATTCCTGAGGACCCCAGTAGGCTGCCATAGTTGATGCCTACCCACCGGCTACACTGGCTATCAATGCCGGTTACCCCTTCCTTTCCCTGGGGCTCAAGTCTCTCCCCACCCTCCCTACTAGGTTGGGAGATGCTGCCAGACCATGATGACATTGCTTTCTTCTGCTCAGCAGTGTCATTCATGCCCAAGTTCATTAGGATAATGGGAAAGAAGCTCTGGAACTAGGAAACTGGTGTTGCAATGGGACCAAATTTCTGAACCCACAAATAAGCACTGGCTTCTATGGAGGGTTCCCCTTGCTGGGCAGAACCACAGGGAGGAAGCAGCCTTCTGAGTTAGTGAGAAGTCCCCATCATAAGTCATGGTTCCATAGCTGCATGTCACTGCTTTCACACTGACACACTGCAGCCAAGCTCTTCGCCAAGATATTGGCTGCCTGTATTGGACTTAATACAGTGCGGAGATTGCTTAATACAGTACAGTGGTGAGATGGCTTACAGGGTTCCTTCTGAGAAAGGATGCTCCTAGAGCCTTCCTTCTCCACAGATGCTGGATTGCGGGAGGAAGAACGTTCTCACCTAAGGGCTCACCAGGATCACTTCCCTTTATTCCCCTCTCAGGGCAATTAGGCATCTGGGCTCTTTTGATGGGCCCATACAACTGCCAGTGACCTGTCAGCTTCTCATAGCCACACCTAGGACACTGACTCTAAGCCTAAAGGCGGACAATGAGAGCGCCGATGATTAATTTCTCCACCATCAGCTTGGCCCAGACCAAGGCCACTGTCTTCCCCCGCCGCTGATTTCTCTTTGGCGTGCACAGCCAGAAGCCAAGGGTGAAGGATGTGAACCAATTCAGTTTCCTCTCACTCAAGCAGTAGCCCAGAGGATGGCTGAGTTGCACTGCACCTTGACTTTAATCAGCATATGGCACTGTCCACAGGTATCAACGCTGCCACCATCAGAGTTCTGGAAGGGCTTGGCCAAGGCCGGAGGTAAACTGGTTTCCTGAGATCTCTGGCCGCTCAAGTGTTCACCACTATTCCGGCTCTAAACCTCCACATCTCAAGGAAATCTGAGTCTCCTACCTTAGCAAGGCAGTGCTGGTGACATTGGCTGGGACATGGCCTGGCCAATAAGCCAGTGCTGGGACCCGGTGCCCTCCTTCCCACGTGGTCTGCTTGGCTGGACTTCCGCCTGTGAAAAGAGGGAGGTGGTCTGTGGACAGTGATGGCAGAAGGCTTCTTTTCCCTGGGAGTGGACCCTCTCTAATGATTCCAATAACCCTACGAAGATGTGACTGTCTTTTAGCAATCAGCTTTCCCCTCAACCAATATCTTTCAATATATTCTTAACACACCATTTTATCCCCTACGTAACAATTACATTGCTGATCTACTGGCTTCCTTCTTGTGGGACCTCATCTGTCTTGTACACACAAGACATGGTAGATGTGTAACAAATTTTTATTGAATAAATGAATTGTGTTCTTACTGCTGATAATGTGACTATTTAGGATGAGAAACTACAATGACTTGAAAACAGAGAAGGGGAAATCTTCCCCAGCTACTTAATCTGCCCAATGTCCAACTGATCTGGCATGGATTTTGCTGTTTTATTTAGTTTTGTTTTGCTTTGCTTTGTTTTTCCTTGAACTGATGAGTTGTCCTGATGCGGAAGAGACAGTGTCAGTTATAGCCCTAACCTCTTGCCTCTTGGCGGGAGGTAAGAATAAACGACATGCAATCTATGAATTTCCACATTAGTAATCAGAGGAGTTATTTTTATAACCACTAAGTCACAAGTGACCACCAGTATAATGATAACCAGCAGGCTGGAAGAGATGAGGTCATGTTTTATGGAAACACCCTGAATGCAAGTTGCGTTGAATTAACCGCGACCACCCCACCACTCCCACACACCCCCCACCCTCACCCTAATTGAGCCAGAGGCCAAGGATTCCACCAAGTTCCCGTGTAAAAAGGCTTTCTGGAAAGCTCTGTATGTGTCTCACACACTGCGGTCATATGACTTCCCCATGCTTGGCTCATGTGAATAATGGAAAGCAATTACGAGGGGAAGCAGAGGGATGGCGGAAAGCTTTACCCCCTGTACTCACACTGCCACCGAGGGAACCTCTGATGTCGGTGGCCCAGCACACCACACCGGAAATGCTTGGAGTTTTTGAGGCTCTCTCATAACCAGCTTCGGAGTCCCCCAAGTATTGAAGTCAGAAACAAAACACAGACCCCCCCCATGGACTGTTTATGTTTAAGGGTGCAGGGCTGGAGAAGCCAGCTGAAGTCTCTGCAAGCAGTGGGGAACTCTTTGATCTAGCTCAGTATTTCCCAAACACAGTCTTCCTAGCCATAGCCACATCGCCCAAAAATACATAGCCTGCTCCAATTACTCACACCCCTGTAGCAGAGAATCCAGAACCTCAGCAAGCATAAAACATGTGTCCACATGGCCTTGGAACACATGGTTTATACTGCAGCTAAAGCTCAAGTACCGAGGAAGCAACCATACGTGTTGAAGTGCTTGGGGTCACCCTGGCCCCGGGGGCGTGTTCTCATGGACTCCAGAGGTCTGGGTGCATGAGAAGATGCGGCCTGTTTGCATCACCATGGTGCCCACATTCACATGGGGCTGCTTAACCTTTGAGGCCAGATGCTAAGGAGAGGCCAAGGACTTGGTTCCAAAAAGTGAACCACTAGCTCTGACCAGAGACAGGTGCCATGAGTCTGCTCTGTTACAGGCAGTGGGTCCCAAGATTCCTTCTCTGCCTCCAGGATGTTTCTGGAAGGGCAAACTGGCCCCTGATTAATAAATTTGTTAATTGGTTTTCACCACCAGGGATTGCTTTTGTTTTCCATGACCTTTCACAAGATCTTTTTGTAGGTGACTGACCTTCTCAGTATGTTTTCCTGAGCAAATGTTTCATTGTGTTTGTCCTCTTTCAAAAGAATGTTGGAAGATGATAGGCTTAGGAGGGATTCAGCCAGTTATAAAACACTGATATGTCAGCAGAATGCATGAGATTCAGGGACCAAGAGAAAGACGGGGGCAAAGGATGCCCCCAGTGTGTCTTCGTAAGAGACAATTCCCCTCTACACCAGCAAGACTGACCAGCTAATCTGATTGCACCCGGGTGCAGGCACAGTTACCTATTCCAGCCACACAAGGGATCACAGGCCCACAGACTTGTACCCCAAAGGAATTTAGCTTAAAAGTCCAGGGTACAGGCAGGCAAATTAAAAAAACCACGTAATTATTACTCCTCACATGTGCTCTGTGCTGCTCCAAACCCCGGGTTTTTACCAGCACTTCTAGGAGTGGAAAAAACCATTTAACTAACAGTCTCTGCCCAGGGTTGCAGACACTAATTATCAGCTCATGTGCTTGCAGCAAATGGGGTTTACTGTGGTTTATTCATACCAGCAAAAGATGAAGTCCAGAATAGCTGTCCCTGGTCCTCCAGTGCTATTCCTCATGAACATGCATTCAAAGTTAATAACAGTAACAATAATAACATCTGCTAATTTGAGCCCCTACCAAGTACCAATTCAAATGCTCCTCGCTCTTATATTTCACTGAATCTATATAATAACACTTTGAATTAGGCACTGTTGCCTCCATTTTTTAGATGAGGAAACCAAAGCTCAGAGTTAAGTACTTTTCCCATGGTCACACAAGGAGCAAATGGTAGAGTCAGGAATTTGAATCTGGGACTAACTACACTGTCAACACCATTAAACATCTAGGGTAGAGTTCTCATCCTTGAGCATATGTTAGAATCCCTGGGTGAGCTCTTTTTAAAAAATATCCATTCTGGCTGGGGATTTAGCTCAATGGCATGAGTGTCTGCCTGGTAAGTGCGAGGTTGTGAGTTCGATCCCCGGTACCAAAAAAAAAAAAAAAAATCCATTCTAAAATCCCTTTCCTAGAGATTGGGATTTAACAGGCCTGGTTGGAGCTTGGACATCAGCATCTTGGAAAGCTTTCCAAACAATCTAACGTGGAGCCAACCCATCCTGGGCAAGACCAGCAAACACACAATGCACTTCCAAACTAGACATAGCTAATGTATTTTAATCAGTGCTTTAGACTGCCCATACCTTTATACCTTTATGACACAGTCTCATAAAAGCAACCTAATAAATTACAGAAGAACAATAGATAAGTCCACAAATGAAACTTCTACGCATTTTTCAAAGTTGAAAGCTGTCTGTTAGTTTAGATAAGCCTTAATGCTTTGATCCAGGGCAGTGGTACATTAGAAGTGTCAGTCACATTTGGCTGTCTGTTGAGAAATGCTTGTCTCCGGGCCATGAGAATGCATTTCAATGTACTTGTGGTTAGTTATGACTCTAATTAAAGCAGAATCTCTTACTTAAAGCAATAAATATTTAGCCTCAGCAACTAAAATATAAACAGAACCATGATTCATGGATTTGCTTACTTGTTCTTCCCTGGCTACGGAAGTGATGGTTGTGGTGCATCGTGACAAGGGTAGTTCATGCAGGACTCACCACTGCCTACGCCTTTCTCCAAAAGGCCGACTGCCCTGGCCTGGCTGAGTCACAAAGGTAGTGTACGCCCTTCAGGATCACCAGGAGAAACTCACTGACAATGTGGATTCCTGGGTTCTAGCTCTAGAAAATCTAACTTGATAAGTCCTAGGTGGGAACGCTGACTCTGGATGGCTCTAATGCTGATGGCCTGAAAGCCAGAGTTTGAGAATTATGAGCAGGGTCATGGGAGGACACCTCTGGAGCCAGGCTGACTTGTGACCTAACTCCAGCGCCTCTCCTAACTAACCATGTGGCCTTGGGCAGACTTTTTAACCTCACTCAGCCTTAATCTTTTGAACCATGAGGGAGGCAAATGATTGTACTTATCTCATGGGGTTGAAGGAATAGTTTCATAAAGTCACAGACATAAAGTTCAGAGCAAGATATTTTTGCAGAGAGCCCATCATGAAAGTGTTTGACAAATGCAAACCACTCCCCCTCCAGAAGAAATTATCTATAGGTAGCAAATAGCACAGGTATCAGCCTGGCATCTCACACATTGCATACAATCCCTTAACTGCTTGGTACGCATGTTTTTCTTTTTAACTAATTTTTCTTTTCAGTACTGCAGATTGAATCCAGGGCCTTGTACATGGTAGGCAACTACCCTACCACTGAGCTATATCCCCCGTCTTTTTGTTTATTTAATTAATTTAATTAGTTTTATTTTGAGACAAAGTCTCGAAATAAATAAGTTGTCCAATTGGGCTCAAACTCGTGACCCTTCTGCCTCAACCTCCTGAATAACTAGGATTACAGCTGGGATTATAGTCAAGATTGCACCATTCATGCCCCGCTGCTTTTTAATTAAGTTTAAATGTCATTAGAGCCCTCTCTCCAGTTTGTAGGATTCCTTATTCTCCCCACAAATGACAGAATGAGCCTGTTTTCCTTTAAAAGATCAGCCTGTCCCATGAAGGTATTTGAATTTGCCATTCTGGTAGAACACTGTTCTGAGCAGTACACATTCTATAACCCTCTAAAGAAGCAGACTTTTCCTTTCTAAATATAACTACATGGCCTGGCCAAAGATTTCTAGAAACCCGGACTACCACAGCTGCAGCTTGGACCCAGGACTACTGCTGGTCTGAAGTGGCCTTGATCTTGTTGATGTGGACATTTCACTAAGACCACTGGCCAAAATCCAGGAAGAAACATACTTTGACTTCTGCTGGGTCCTCATCAGCAAGCTCTGCCCCAGCCAGGGTCCATGACCAGCAAGATCCCTTGTCCCTGACTCTGCCACCCCTACCCCAGCATCCTTAACCTTGCCCCGCCCTTCCCCCTACCTCAAGCAGAACAGAAGGCCCGGGATGCAAGCAGCTTCCCAGCGGGAGAGGTTACGTAACAACCTGATAGCATCGAATTACAAACAGCCAAGGTCTCCCAGAAGTGCGGATGCCAAAATCAACAGAATGTTTCCTCATCACCAAGGGAGAGGAAGGAACAGTTCTGCTCTTCAAATAAAACAAGATTTTCCAGACAGAGGAGCAGTCAGTTGGGGGTGGGGAATCAAGGTGTAGGCTCTGTCCCAGGTAGGAACGAGGTCCAGAGTGGAGCGAGAGGGGCAGGGGCTGGTGGCTAGACCCCCCACCCAGAGCCTGGTGGGGAGCCTGTGGTAATGGGGGCTGAAATCAAGCCCTTTCCCTTAGGGAGAAGACAGGGGTGCTCGACTTTGTCTTCCCTACCCGGCCCCCCATTCTGGGTCTCTTAATCTCACCCCTGCAGAGCACCAGCCAACCCAAGTGGAGCAATCTCATTCCCCACGCACGGGGTGAAAAGATGACTTCAGGAGACGCTGTCTCATCTCATCAGCTGAGCTGGACAGCCCGGCCAGGAAAGGAAAGAAGAGGGAGGCTGCGGGGGGCAGCGGGGGACAGGAAGACGCGCGTGGCCTGACGCAGCAGCCTGGCTTCGGGAAGAACGAAGCGGAGCTCCGAGTACTGTTTGTCCTACTCCGTTGCGAAAACATTGACCTTCTTCTCGTTTTCATCTGCTTTGGAGCCTGGCTGGGGTGAGGAGAAACAGGTGGTCCACAGAGACCCCAGCCCCTTGGCCTACAAAGCCCAGCTCCTGCCCAGCTGCACAAAGAGGCTTCCCAGAGCCCCTGCAGGGTTCCAGGCACAGAGGAAGGGGAATCACCGACGGGAAGCTGGTCAGGAGTCTGAGGAAGAGGAAGCCTTTACCCTGCAGCAGCTGCGTTTCAGGCAAAGTTCACTTTCAGACTCCTTGGTGAAAAGACAAGAATGGGATCCAGCCCCAGTTCCACCATAAGTTCAAGTGTGGTCCCCAAAGTGGGTCAGAAAATCTTGCCCAGAAAAGAGTGTGACCAAGAGTTGATTGAAAGCTAGTTCAGAGCAGTGTCCTAAGACACAAGCTCAGAACACCTTTAACATTATATATATAATTTTAGTTTTACAAGAACATCTATTTTAGGGCTCTTGCTGGGGTACATTTAGGTTGTTTCCACTAGAAATGAAGAAACTGAATCCCATGAAGTTTAGTAGCAAAGGCCAATCACAAGACTGGAACAGACCCCTTGATTCTCCCCACAGTCCATGGAGATAGGTCCCCCCACCTCACGAGACAATTGAGGAAATGGAGCTTCCCATGTTGACTAACAAGCAAGTCAAGGTTCAAGCCCAGCCCCAGCCTCCAAAGTTTTTAGGTCTTGCCAGCTTTCCATTCTGCCTCCCACAGGGGCTAACGACATTTTCCTTGACAACCATGAGTTTCAAAGGAGAAAGATAGGTTTTTCCAGATGACTGAGAAGGCCTTTGGGTATGAAAAGGTAATGAGTAACAGCAGCCACATGGACTGAGGGATGAGCCAGCATGACCTCCTCCATCACTGGCTGGCCCAAGTAAGCCTTCTATCCCTCCTTGGCCTCAGTTTCCTTATCTGACCAACAAGGTGGCTGGGATAAAGATGGCGGCCCTCTCTTCCAACCCTAGCATGTTTCCAGTGTGAGGATGGAAACACTGGTGACTGGCTTCTCTCACTGAAAATTTCTGGCTCAATGGAAATGGAAAGGATCTAGAATCACCTCTCTCCCTATTCTCAGTCCCATTGATTTAGAAGTAGCTTTTAAATCTGAATAATGTGATGAATAGGGGCTGGGGAATGGAGAGCAAGACTTCATCTTTTAGGGATAATAAAAATGTTTTGGGACACAACAGAGTAGGTAGTTGCATGACGTTGTGATTGTGCTAAACATCATGAATTGTGTGACTTAAAGTGGTTTATTTTATGAGATGTGAATTTCACCTCAATTTTAAAATTTGAATGATGTCACTTTCTTATAATACTTCCATGAGCCCACATTTCTTTAGAATTATGACCAAAATCATTCACCTAAAAGAATTTCAAATACCGGCCCAGACTCTGTTCTACCTGATCACAACCTCCAGAGGCAGAGACACGTAGGCAGCTCCAGAGAGTGGATTCTATCTTTTGGTGTTTCTACCTTTGCCCAGAATCCCCTCGCTGCAAAATCCCAGACATTTACTACTCATTGTTCAAAACTCAAAGCACCAAAGGAGAATGTATTTGCACCACCCAGTATGGTAATAACTAACCATATGTGGCTACTAAGCCCTTGAGATGTAGCTAGTGTGATCAAGAATTTGAACTTCAATTTAATTTTCATTAACTTTAATTTAAACAGCATACATGGTGTTCGACTTATTAAACAGTATCTCTCCAATCAGGTAATTCTCTCATTTTAACCTTTAGCAAAATCATCCAAAGGACATTAAAATAGTTTGCTGAGATCCGTCCCCAGTGGAAGAATTTGTATCACTAACAAGTTCTTGGGTCATAATAATGATGCTGGTTTAGGGATGATACTTTGATAACCACTGATCTGCAGTTGAAAGTTCTAGACTTAGATGCCGCTAGACTCATAAAGTATAGCATGACGGTATCGACTGGAGATTTTCAAAACATGGTTTCTAGACCAGCCACACTGTCATCGCCTAGAACAGTGATGGCAAACCTTTTAGAGCTTTCAGTGACAATAAACAGCCTGCTGAGCCACATGGACCATAGACTCACCATTACTGACCTAGAAGTATCCCAGAAATGCAGAATTTCCAATGTTAAACCAGAGTTTCAAGTGTTAATCATGGGTCATAAATTGCATTTTGGCAGGACCCCCAGGGAACAATATAGTCTGAGAACTACTTTTTAGACAATCATTCCTTTAGGTCAGGAATTTCACTAATCTTTGACTCTCCAGCTCTGAGAATATTTGCTGGTACATAGTTGACGTTCCACCAGTAGAAAGAGTAGTGGTTAAGCTTTATTGTGTCAACTAGAATTCCTTGGGAGACACTCAGGGGACTGACAGAGTGCCTCCTGGGTATGCCTGATGAGGATTATGGAAGAGTAACCTTAGTACTATATATGGTCCCTCGCCCTTTCTTGTCTGGTACTGTTCCCATTCTCTGCTTCCTAGCCACCGTAAACTAAGCATTGTGCCATCAAGATATCTTTGCCTTGGAGCCAACTGACTATGGACTGAATTCCCTGAAACCATGAGCCAAATAAACCTCTCCTCTTTTAAATTATTAGGTACTGTGTCCCAACTATGGGAAAGCTGACTAATACAGAAAACTGGTATCATAGAAGTGGGGTCTTAGCTGTGATTGTCTCTGACCATGTAGTTTAGAGGCCTTTTGAAGGTTTAGAGTTATAATTTACAGGAGGAGTTTAGAAAGGTTTGGAGATGAAGACTAGAGGAACCTTAGAGCTCCTTATGGGAGATTATAGTCAGAGCTCGGAAGATCAAAATGCTGATAGAAAGGCCAGATCGGGAGGTTTTAATTGAGAACAAGGACTACATTGAAATTGAACCAGAGGCCATGTGTATTATACTCTGGCAGAAAATTTGTCTTCATTTGTCCTGAGATTTTCGTAGGAGCCTAAAATTAAGTACAGTGGACTGACTGATTGGGAGGATGAAATTTCAAAACAATGCAATATTCAGGCTATGGCATGGCTAACTCTGGCTGCTTTTAGGCAGATTTATAGTAAGAATCAGGGGCAAAACAACAGAATAGAAAAAATTTAAAAGTTTAAATGTTTGGCCCCAAAAAAACCACAGGTAAAATTAAGGCCAGTGTCTGCTGAAGAGATTAAAAAGAAACCAAGCATATTGTACAGGACCAAACAAAGATGCCTTGAGGACATCTGAGAAATCAGCAGTTCTCCGGGGAGCCCACTCAAAAAGGACCTCCAAGGGAACTAGTTCCCTAGGGTTAATTTCACTATGCTCAACAATCCAGGCATTCAGAACATGCTCTACTAGGAAGCAGAGAATGGGAACATTACTTGCTGTAATCATGGTAATAATGGTCTCTTAGTCCTCCTGACAGCAGACCGCGGCATCATTTGGGTGATGCTAGTTTTACTGGCGTGAAGAATACAAAAGCTGTGGGTTCTGGGAGGCTTCCATGTAGATTTCAAAGGAAAGACTGGAAGGCCAGGCAAGTGCATGAAACTGTCATAGTCACTTTTCTTGTTGCTGAGACAAAATATCCAACATCCAACGTGAAGGGAGGAAAGGTTTACGTGGCTCAGTTTGTAGAGGTTTCAATCCACAGGCAGCTGGTTCCAAGGCAGGGTAGCATGGCAGACAAGCATTGCAGAGGAGAAACCATTCATGGCAAGCAGAAGGCAGCAAAGCAAGCCAGGAAACTTAATAGCTTCTTTCTGCCCCTTTTATACTTTACCTAGGCTACCAGGATTAGGGAGGTACCAAACCAATCAGTGGACTGATTTAGTAATCACACACATTTAATCCCAGCATCACACCATCTAGATTCAGCTGCTTCTGAAAAACCCTGCATCTGGCCACATGAGGCTTTGGGGGAACATCTAGACACAAATCATAACAGATCCATAAAGATCTAGCTATTGGGAAATGCTATGATTGTAGAATGACTGCTGAAGAAACCTACAGGCTGTGAATGGAGCCAGCCCAAGAGAGGGGTTATGTAAGCCACCCGAGCCCTCTGGAACTCACAGCTCACCACCGTATGTCCCACTTGCCAGGCACGGAGGTACAGCACTTAATATCCATCCTGCTGGCCTTCAGTCTTACTTTGGCTCAATTCTTTTCTATCCTCTAACCTCACTTTTGGGATGGGAATGTTTAGTCTGTGCAACTGTACTGTAGGATTGCATGGCTTGTTTTTTTCCTTTATAGGGACTCATAGCTGAGAGTCTGTCTTGAGTCTCAGAAGTGACTTTGACTTAGATTTTTGAAAATATCTGAAACTGTTTCAACTTTGGTGAAAGGATTACTATGTTTTCAGTTGTGCTTGTATCATGTTAATTACGATTTTGTGTTTGTTTGGGGATTAAGTATGTTGTGGTTTGTTTAAATGTCTCTCCAAAGCCTCATGCAGTCATGGGAAATGGGCCTTTCTAGAGCACCTAAGTCTAGCGTTTGTGATTGGCTCGTTGTCTCGTGCTGGGATTGGTGGTGTGAGTGCTGACTGCACCCAGGGGTAAGTAGCTGGCATGCAGTATAAGTGAGGGGGGGGAGTGTGCCTTTCCCTTTTTGCCCGTTCGCTCTTGTCGCCTGTGGATACCATGAACAGTTGCTCCTTAGCCATACCACCCTGCCTTGGAGCCATCCTGCCTCTAAAAACTGTAGGCTAAATAAAACTTTCCTTCCTTCACTTTGGGCATCAAATATTTTGTCTCAGCCAAAAAGAAAAAAAAAAAAAGTCACCCAGACAAATATCACTTAAGGAGATGAATTTGAGTATTAAATTGAAAAGGGGTGAGATGTGACACTTAAATTTGATTGTGTCAGCTTGACTGGCTCGAGAGATACCCAAGGGATTGGTGGAGCACACTTCCGGGTGTGTCTGGGAAGGTCTTGGAGGAGTGGCCTTGGGTTCTGTACCTGTCCTTTCACCCTTTCCCTTGTGGTGCTGCTCCCATGCTTTGATTCCTCGGTGCCATGAGCCAAGCAGTTTAGCTCTACCACACCCCTCCACCACGATATTCCTGCATTAGAGCCTTCATGCCATGTACAAAATCTACGAGCCAAAAACCATGAGCCTTTTAAATTGAGCATGCTTGGTATTGTGGCCCTGCACTGGGAAATCTGACTGGCACAGAAGAACAGAAATAACAGGGTTTCAACAACTACTTACAAGAGCAAAGAAGCCAATGAGACAGAGGTTGCCAAGTAGTACATGAATTTCTTACTACATGAAGTTTTCTCTTTGAAGAATTGGGCCCCAGTCCATATCCCAGAACTAAAGTCAAAACTGCCTCACAAGGGGGAAAGAGACAAAGAAGGTCGGTCCCCTGATAAGAGCTCAGCAGACTATCATCCTATGGAACTGCGAGCTTCCCATGAAGACGTCACTTATAGACCTTGGTCCCCATTTCCTTGGTCCTCCTACCTTTGAACTGTTAACCCTGGAGGACTCTGACTCCTGAGTCTTCCAGGCCTTGTAATTGAGCACTGAAGATGACAGGCTGACCCAACAGTGTCCCAGGAAGGGAAAGAGGAATTCACAACCAGCTCATGTAGCAAACTACTCCAGCATTCTTCCTAGCTACGCCTCCTTGCCAGTGATCAGACTCCTCCACCCTCCCCAGCATCTTCTGACCCAGATCTCTAGGCACCAGAACTGAATGCTGATCCTAAATCGTAGCATTCCTGAACTTGAAGGGACCACAGCAATCAATATAAACAGAGAGGAAAACACCAGTTCCCCATGCAATAGAGTGGTTCGGTGCCCTGGAAGGTAATAGAAAGGTCCTGTTCTCCTGAACCCTGACTCAAATTTTCAGACATGAGACATGGCCACAGTCTTTTAGCCTTTCACTTACAAAGTGCTCAAGGGATCTGATTCAAAGGATACCAGACTGAAGTTGAAAAGAAGAAACGATCAGCTTTTCCTCCTGGGGAACAAAAGATTCTGTTTCTTGGTAATTACAAATAGTCTCTCAGACTAATGAAAGGCAGCGGCTCTTTCCATCTGGGTACAGCTGGGAGCCATCCCTCAACAGCAAACTGTGTGGCAGAGGAAACCTCGTCCGAGAGAAAAAGAAACGAAAAGGGAAAGAGAAAAGGAAGGGACGGGGAGAGGAGGTGAGGGAGCAGGCAGACAGCAAGGGTAACAGGATAAAAATAAAAGCAAAGCACATTCCCTGGAAGGCTTGTGGGTTGGCTTGTCACGGTGAAGGGTAGTCCTCAGGAAGAGTCCTCAGAGAAAAGGATGAAAGAGATGGTCCACTTTCTTTCCCTCCCAACTTCTTTCTTCCTCCCCGAGCGAGCTGAGGGCTGGTGGTTGGGGGCCACTGTGTGCCTGTCTTGCACTGATGCCCTAAAGCCTAGGATGTGCGTTAGCCCTCATGGACGCAAATCCCATGACCCAGCCAGGACTCAGGTCCTGAAAGAGGGACTGCCAACCCCAGGTGAGGCCTCTACCTTGATGGGTCTGCCACGATCCAGTGAAAGGACCCAGGCTGCCTGCCAGCTCACACTTCTGAGCCCATGGGCCATTGTCTCCTAGAAATCAGGGGGAAACAAAACAAAACACATCATTGTCACCAGGCTGGAGGATTCTTTCACCAGCTCCCCCTTTCTAACCCCATGTCGCTGTGCATGGCAGGGTATTGTAAGAAGAAATATTTGTAAGGGCGAACACAAGTCCTAGCTGTGAAGTTCCCCTGACATGATTCTGACTCTACTAGACTCTCAGTAGAGTGTTTTCCCTGCTCCAATTGGCCCCATCCTGAACCTCTGTCCTTATAACCTTTCACCTTTTTTATACAGTTTCAGCAATCCTATTACCATTGCTATCAGCAGCACCCAGTAGCTACACACTGAGCATCTGTAATTCACCTCATTATCTTGCACCATGCTATGAAGTAGATTCTCCTAGAAGTTAAACTTTTAAAGGATTAGGGATTAGTGGAACTCTCCCAGTAGGGGAGTATAGATTCAAATCCAGGTCTCAACTTGATTCAAAATCAGTATTTTAAACCACTGCCCTTGTTCCGACAGAGACCTGAGACACACAGTCCCTGTGTGGGCCCCTTAAAGGAATCACTTGTTCAATTACTAAGGCCACTGAGCCCTAGCAGTAGTCTGGTGACCAATGGCGATGGATATCTTTGGGAGCAGGAAGGAAGACTGAAGAGAAAACCCCAGAATTGCACAAGAAACACACAAACTCACAAGATCAAAGTAATTTACTAGTGACTAAAAGCAATGTCCACAGAGCCTGAATCATGCATGGGGCCAGCAAGGTGCGTGCTCTGTCAGTATAAACTGTTCCAGGGCTCAGCCTCAGAGCACGCAATAGACACATACTCAGCATTCAAGCCCAAGTTCAAAGCCAGCCCCCATTCCATATAGAAGGTCACTGGGTCGGGCTGTGCTCTTCACGGCACGTGTGCAGGGTTATCCATTAGAGGAGCTAGTAAATGTAGCTTTTACTATCTTACCTGTAAACCAGAAGAATGTGTGTTCTTTCGCTGTGCGGTCAACTTGGTCCTTGATCTCACCCACCAGCCTGTCCATGTCCCGGAGACCAGCTTGGTATGGCCTTCGGCCTTGTGGGTTTGCCAGCGGCTGGGTCACAGATATGGGTACGTGCATGTGGGCCAGGGCTATGTAGAGTAGGAAGGGTCTTCCACTGGCACTGAAAGCGAGGGAGCAAAGAGGTCACCGCAGGAGGCTGACCCTGCTGGCCCAGTGCCCCTGGACTGCTCCAGGACTTCAGCAAAATCCCCCCAAAGGGTCCCCCAGAGGCTCATGAAGGATATGTTTACCTACAACCTTGCAAGGAAATGTGGAAGTCACCTGGTTAGCCAGTTAAAAATGAGAATATGGCAATAATAGTTACTGCCCCTTAATATTTACTGAGAACTTGTTCTAGGGGACACATGTTGCCTTAATTCATCCTAATAAGCCCCAAATACCATTTTTTCAGACAATGAATCAGCAACTTATGGGAATTAAAGGTCTCATTCCATGTTATACAACCAGCAAGTGACAGCCTGAACCTTAGCTCAGATCTGGCAAGAGCAAAGCCCTTGTTCTTGGCCGCTGCACTGCAGTCCAGGCATCCATACCTAGAAGATGAGTGCATGGCTCAGCTGACCACAGGAAATCCCAGGGACACATGACCACCAGGGGAAACTGAGATCAAGCCTCTGTCAGAGGCCTGGGCATCTGGCCACTTCTATACTAATCCTGATTCTGTGGAAAAATGCAAAATAAAAAGCTTGGAGGGAGCTGGGGTGGCCTCCAAGCAAACTCCCCAAGACTCTGGTACCACTCAGAAAGCTCTCTGTCCCCCCACACCATTGCCTGATGAGAGCAGCTGCGGGGACCCAGGTGGATGCCTCTTCTCAGTGGCCACACATGGGAGGGGGTCTTCTAGAGGACCCAGAGTAAGGAGACTGGCAAGCTCAGTCACCTCATACACAGAGTGGCCACAGAAGCCGGCCCAGGACCCCAGCTCACACAGAAATCCCACTTCTCTTTGGCTACCCTTGGTTTTCTACCCTGCAGCCTCAGCTCAGCAGCAAGGTACGCCAGAGAGCCCTGCTCCGGGAGCCACCCACGGGGTGGTGCTTGTCTTCATCCTCTGTGACAGGGAAGAAGCCAGGACACTGGAATAAGGAGCAAAGCAGAGGGGAGACCTTGGGAATCAGGAAGAATATGTTTGAATGGGAAAAGGAGCAAAGGAGTGGGGAGGGGGAATGAAAGGAATAGAAAGGGGATTTTAAAAAAGAGAAATGCAGGGAAGCAGAAAACGAAGCTTTTGTAAATGGGAAGGGGAAGAAGGGTTGAAGGGGACAAATGGGAAAAAAGAATTGAGACACATGACAAATTCTACACGGTGAGTGATCTTTACATATGGCAAACACGTGCTAGTTAAAACAAATAAAAACGGCACCAGCCCCAAGACAGGGTCCTTGTCCTTCCCCATGTTAACCCACAGGTTCCACACCATGTTTGTAGAGCTGTGTTGTCCAATGGTCATGGAGCTACTTGTATTAAATTAGCAAAAATTAAGTAAACTTAAATTTTCACATCTGTG
>PVLA01010059.1:30023-67806 GCA_004027455.1 Hydrochoerus hydrochaeris
AGGCAGGTTGCTAGGAAGTAGAAGAAAGAGAAATGTAGAATTACATAGGTACAAAGTTCCAGTTAAGGGAAGCTAAAAATGTTCTGCAGCTAAACAGAAGTGAAAGTTGCACACTGTTGGAATGCACTTAATGCCACAGAATTTTACACTAAAAATGGTTAAGATCAGTCAGATCTGGTGGCGCAAACCTATAATCCCTGCACTCTGGGAAGCTGAAGCAGGAAGATCACAATTTGAGTCCCGCCCGAGCAACTCTGCCAGACCCTGTCTCACAAGGAAAAATAAAAGGGGCTGGAGTTGAGGCTCAGTGTGAAGGCCCTGAGCTCAGCCCCCGGCCTCACAAAGTGAGTAAATGAACAAAAATAAGATTGTTCAATGGTAAAGTCTGTGTGTGTGCATGTGTATAGGCGACCAGGCCCTAGAAAGCTACGCTGCAGCTGTCTCTTGGGCTGCACACCTCATGGGCTGCTTGAGGTCAGGCTCGCTGAGATGATCTACCCCACAGAACCCGGCAAATGCGCCAGATGGGGCTGTTTTCTCAGGCGGCTGTCCATTAAACATTCGCTAGCTCACCACAGCACATGGTCTAGGAATGGTCCCCATGTCCATCCCGAGCCCAGTCTCCCACGCCATCTTCCCAAGTCCCACCATCATGCACGTCACAGTCTGGGACAGAGGCTTGAAGACACAGGTGATGATGAGAGATGGCAGAGGGGACAGATGAGGAGCACAGGCTTGGGAGACCAGCCCGCAAATCCCAGGCTGTTCTCTGGATGGCTGTGTCACCCTGGGTAATTAACTTAACCTCCAACATCTGTGAAATGGGACAACCTTACCGCAAGGTTGAGAGTAGTGGGCATTTAATAAGTGGTACATTTTTACTAATAATTAGAAATAACACATGCTAGCAGTAATAAAGATGACTGGTACCCAGAGATACACCTATTCCCTGCATCCTGATGCCAGGCTCGGATTTATAAAGATGACACTATGCACAGACCTGTCCCCTGGGGACATCTGTGCCCCAAGGAACTCATCATTTCAGGTGCTTGTGCTGAATGCCAAACGGAGCTGGGGAGACCTGGTGTTTGGGGGATGAAAAGTGCTGATTATAAGACAGTGTACTTCTCCTTGTTTTTATTTTATTCTGTTTTGCTTTGTGAGACAGAGACTTGCTTTGCAATCTAGGCTGGCCCTGAGCTCCTTATGTAGTCCAGGCTGGCTTTGAACTCACAGGGGTCCTCCTACCTCAGCCTCCCGAGTGCTGGGACTACACCCCCATGCCCTGCTCCCTTAGCTTTTATTTTTTAAATATGTCCACTTCAATTATATCTTAATAAAGTTGGGTGAAGTATGTTTATGCACCAGCAGATAATGGGGCTGGAGGAACACTTTCAGATATATTGAAAGGAGTTGTCTTGAGGTGAGGAATTCAGCGGGGTGGGGATTTTCACTGTTATTGTCTTCTTTTCTCCGTTCTTGTACATTTCTAAAGGGAACACATTACTTGCGTGTCAAAACCAGAGTGGTGAGCAGAAGGAAAAAACAAACAAAAAAACAAGTAAGATGCAAGAGGGGACATTCCGGCAGAGAGCAGATGAGGCAAGGCACAGATGTGCTGAAGTTTCAGGGTCAGCCAAGCCCTGGAAAAACACCTCAGAAATGCAGGCAAGGGGCACCCCCTTTTCAAGAAGGGTCCCCCATGGATGTCTGACCAGAGACAGACAAGTATCTGGGGGTAGCCCCCTGGGGTCTCTAGAATGGATGCTGAAACAGTCACTTGCCCCGGCCCCAGCATCTAGAACCAAAACTGAGACTGACAGCTTCTTATTTAGATTATCTGCTGGGGGGTCACTGCAGCCACCAGCGTGGGGCAAACACATCAGGCTTGTATCCATGGCTTTCCCCACGGGGTCTCCGCTAGTCCTGTCTTCCTGCCCCTCCAAGACTCCTCCTCTCTGTTAGCTTCCCAGACCCTCACCCCCTTCCGCCTTCTGGCACCTGGGCACACTGCCCTCTGCCCAGGGCATCCCTGGCTTTCCACTGCCAAAAATACTTGATCAAATGTTACGCTCAGCGCAAAAGCCTTCAGCACTGCTACATCAGGATTCACTTTTAGCACTATAGCTAGATTAAAGGTTCAAACTCAAGCAAAGACCATATAAAAATGCTCCAGGAAGTCCTGGATAGACCTTCTTGCCAAGGAAGAGCAGGAGGTCATGTCCCAGGAGGACCTGGGAGTCTTGGCAAACAGGTCCAAGACTCCGGGGCTCAAGGTTGCAACAGGGCCTGGAGGAGGAAGTCAGAACACCCGGGGCCTTTTCTGCTGAAGCTCAGAATGTCATGGGTGAACTGCCATCCATTCCAGAAGAGACGGACACTCTGAATACCATGGTCTGTCAAGTTAAAAGCCAACAGGATCGGTGGCAGTTCACTTAACTAATCAAGTTACCTCTTGGCCGTTTTCATTTGCTGGGTAGAATGCTGATTTGTTTCAGCTGATTCGCTAACTAGTGGATGTCCACACACTAGATCCCTTGCAGAGCAAGTATTATGCAATCCCCAGTCACTGCCCCTCCCCTCAGAAGTCTGTGCTGTCTAAGCGCTAGAAAGCAGGAGGAGACGGTCATCTCCAGCCACAAAGCATCCTCCTGCCACGGGACACAGAGGCCCGAAATCACCTCGGAGTTCAAAGCTAGGGAACGTTCAGTCCACTAGATGGGAGAAAAAGCTTTGCTCTTTTTAGATGCACAATCTGAGAAAAATCGACCAAAAAACTCCTTAGGAACCACTCAGATGCAACCTCAAAAGCCCTTGGGGGCCGCCTCTGAGATTAAGAATTTAGGTAGCGGGTTTTCTTATCAAGAACACATGCTAACGGGATTTCCTACACTGCTCCCTTTCTTCCTGGCTGGACGCTTTACAAAAGTACAACTCAGTTAAACAAGGAGAGAGGGATTCTTGCCCACTTCAGGAGCCAGTCGGATCACTGATCCACAGTTGGAATCCATTCTTAATTCTGCACAAGTAGACAGCTGTGTTCTCGCTCATGTAGGCCAAAGACCTCATAAAAACCATTCCATTGCTTTTGGGGAGCTTGTGATCTTGGGAGAAGCATCACACTGGGTCCTTCTGACCTGACAGAGGTTGTGAAGCAGCGACTCTTACACATGGAGGATTTGTTAGAGACACATGGCGACATGGATGTGGGTTTTTGCATTTGTTATTTTTAATTAGTAGTTTCTTAACATTTAAAGATCAGGGGATCTCACCTAAGAGCCAGGTATCCTGTCTCTCTTGGAACATGGAAATATCTGATATTCCAGCTCATATCCCCAAAAGCAAATCAGTAGCTGGTGCTAGGTAGCAGCTACTCACTGAAGGTCTCACCACTTCCTTAACACCTCACACTCAGCCTGCTTCTCTCTTTAAGATTACTTATTTGGCCTTGTAAGTGCTGGGATTTGAAGCCCTTGTGTGTTGAAGGGGTGATGTGGTAGAGGCGGTTGGCTGAATAATGACCCTCAAAAATACCTAATTCCTGGAACCTGGGAATATTTGTTTTTGCAACAAATGGAACTGTACAGGAACAATTATGTCAAGGGTACTGTGACAGGGAGACTATCTTGAATTATCCCAATTAACCCTAAACACAATCACAGATATCTGTAAAAGAAAGACACCAAGGGAAACCAAGCACCACAGTACACACCAGTAATCCTAGTTGTTTGGGAGGCTGAGGCAGAAGCATTGCCAGTTTGAGGCCAGCAGCCTGGGAAAAAGAGGAAGAGGAGGAGGAGGAGGAGGAGGAGGAAGAAGAACACAACAAAGACATTGGCACCTGAGGAGAATTTTACTACAGATATGGAAATGGCAAGGGAACACAGGAAGCAGAAGTTAGACTGGTGTGGCCAGAAGTCAAGGAATCCCAGTGACCACCAGAAACTGGAAAAGACAAGAAACAATGCTGCATCAGAGATTCTAGAGACAAAAAAAATCCTTCCAACATCTTGTTTTTAGCCTCCTAAAGCTCATTTGGGGCATCTGCCCTCCAGATCTGCAGGAGAATGAATTACTATTGTTTTAGCCACTAACTCAGTGATTATTTGGTATAGCAGCAATAAGAAACTAATACACCCTGCCAACTAGTAAATTCAACAAATGCCTTGAATTCAACAAATGCCCCAATATAATGGACAGGCTCTGTCCTCAAGGAGCTCAGGTTCCAGTAGGAGAGAACAGAAGGATTATGACTCTGACGTATAATCAAAGCAGGATATTCGTGAGCTCCTGGGGATCTTGGGACATACCTGGGGACATCTAACCAAGGACTGGAGGGGTTGGGTTTCAGTTTTATTTGCAGGAAATATGCGTGCATCTTTCCCTGTTGAGCAACCAGACTTTTTTGATCTCGACAGGGCTGAGGCTAGTGTAGGGAGAGGCTGAGAAGGAGCAGGGTCACCTTACCTTGCCTGCCGGATGAACTGGGCTGCTTTCTCAGCATACTTCTGTGCAAGGCTGCTCAGGTTCACGGGCTGCTCCACAATGTGGAGGTTTTCATAGAGAGGAAGGGCCACATCCATGTAACAGGTTTTCTCATGTTTCCTGCATAAACCACAGAGAGAGGCATGTTAGGACCAAAACCTATAGAGTCACAGCGTAGAACAAGAGGCTTTATTGCAGCAGTGCTTGGGAATGTAAAACCTTTAACATCCTGGCTCCAAAGGATTTTGCCAGGCATGTCTTCCATGTGTGAAACCAATAGAGGATATTTCCCCCTGTGAATAGATGTCTATTACCCTCGGACAAGCTTTCCAGCTCACTAAGACTCTCACGAGCTAGGGGTGTTATTATCATTCCAGTCCTGTGGGGAGATACACTGAGGTATGAATCAGCTGGCTTGTTTCAAGTGCAGTCTCAGAGTCAATCCGCAGTCCCCCTGCTGTCTGCCTACTTGACGACCTCTGGGTAAGGCTGGCAACACTTGGTTCTTTCCCAAGTCCACAATCAGGACTGTAACGTTATACCGTGCCTCACAATAGGATGAAATGTGTAAGGCGGCCTGGGTAAATTTTAATCGCGATCCACGTGTGAAGATTTTGGAGAGTAAGGGGAAAAAAATGAATGTCAAGTCAAAACAAATCCTAGAAAAAGCGAACTCAGTTGACTGAATCTGGGACCCTTCCTGTCTCAGAAGCTATTCCTATTTCCCAGTCCTCCGTTCCTGTTCCTCACTCCTTTTCTTCAATAAAATTTCCTACTCTTAACCTCCATTGTGGAAAAAAAAAAAAGATTGACTGAATCTGATACATGGCTGTCCCATCAACGAGGCGGGGTAACGGCCATGATCTTATAGGAGTGATAAACTCTCAAGTTTGAGCTTCCCTTCTGCAGGGCTCTAGGGTTATGGGGTTGCCCGCACCCCCTTGAGGTATCCAGAGGACAAAAGAAGCTCCCAAACGGCATAGTGTCGCACACTGCTCAGCACAGAGCAGTTTAGTAAACTCGAACTTCCTGCCCTGGCCACCGCAGAGGACTAAGTGACAACGTGAGAATGTTGGAGAGAGGAGCCAGGTCATGGGGTGTCTTTCAGGCAGACAGCATGACACAGGCATGACAGAAACAAACGGTGAACTTTTTCAATGAAAAGTACCCATTACAGTTAAAGACAGGTTGTCATTTCGTCCCTCTTAAAAGGACCTTGCGAGCTCCTCCAGGTGCCTTCCCACAGAAAGGCAGGCTCAGGGGGGCCCCCGGCTGTCCTCACCCGCTTCATTCCCTGTCTCTGGCAACGGCTGCCCCTCCCCAATATCAACATGACCACGAAAGGTGACATTTTGAATCGACTCAGCACACTGAGGCCGCAATAAAAGCCCAACTAAAGACTCGATCAAGAGCTTCCAGAATGGCTTCAGAAAGTGGCAAGGATGGTAAATGTGTTCCAGGTGGGAACATTTTGAGAGGATGTCATTTACCGTAACCATTTTTTAAGTATCCACCTTATTTGTTGATCGTACCTCAGGGAGGGCCCAACAAAGCAATGAGGACACACTGTCCTCTCAGAGAGGATTGGGAAGAACTTGAAATTCCCTTTTACACCTACACGCACACATCCTGCTACAGATAAGATCTGACTGGGTAAATAATTGCCAAGCACAACATTTTTTAAAAAAGAAAAAAAGTCATCACCATGCTGGTCATCACCAGCCTAAATTCACATTTGTGTTGAAATTTCAGCTTTTAATGATCTCATTGCTACTCTGCCATCATTCACAGTCAGTCTCTCTATCACTCATCCTCCAAGCCAACCTTTTTTTAACTTGATTTCATTGTTTTTTTCCTGAGACAGACTCACTATGTAGCTCAGGCTGGCATTGAACTCACAGGAATCCTCCTGCCTCAGCCTCCCAAGTGCTAAGATGACAGGCGTGTGCCACCACACCAAGCTTTTATTTGAGCTGATTTCAACATAGATAAAAGAGACGAGGTTTTTCGATCCCTACCACCAAAAAATGGTGGCGGGGGGGGGATGCTGACATATATCATACCCTGACATAGCCAGGTATGTTACAGGTAGGCCCTCAAGGCCACAGTTGAGAAGGAGGGCAGCAAGATTGAAGCCTTGCTTCTTACACTAATGTGCACACACAGCATCTGAGCAGCTTGTTAAAATGGAGATCCAGGATGGGGTCCGAAGTTCTGCATTTCTAATGACACCTCAGCGATCGATCGCCACAATGCTGGCCCAGTGACCGCACATTGACAAACAAGTGTGGAGGAGACTGGAATCTGGATTCCTAGCTCTCAGCAGCTCTAGTGTCACCTGGGCACAGTAAACGCTCTTCCTGGTAAAATCAGGAACAGGCCTGCTTTCCCCAGGGTGTGGAGAGCGCCCAGAATGTAAGAAGGTCCCCCTAAGCTGCCACTCTTACACGAAGGACTGAGTTTTTAGTGAAGCGCTGCAGCCCCCACCCCTTCCCCACGCAGCTCACACACCCGTGGCCTCGGAGACAGGCGCAGGACTTCCAGGAAATACGGTAAGAAGAAAGTGCAACCCCCTGGCCCCAGCACCGGGGTGAACCTTGGTCAGCATCTGGCCGTTTCCTTGGCGTCTCTCTGAATAATGCTCTGACGATAGGAGCACAGCGTGGAAGAGCCCACGGATTACTCACCCCCTGCTTTCCTACTTGCGGTCAAATGAGCATTTTCTCAGCTCACTGAATACGTTTTTAAGGCATCCTGTTTGGTGCTTGCAAGGCATTCCAGTGTCAGAACGCTGCCATTCTTGTCTAGGAGGTGGAAGGGGTCAAAAGGGGTGCCGTAGTGTCCCCCTCTTTCTCTTTCACTCCCTTCTATGTTCAGTATCTGGGCCAGGTGAGGGATCATTACCTGGAGTCAGATGAGGAAAGAGGCCCCGCCTATGTGCCCAGGCCCCACCTGGGCAGGACAACATCTCCCCTGGCCTGTGCTGAACAAATCAAGAACCCTGGAAAATTCCAACGGAAAAGAATGCCCAGCTCTCGCCATCACAGATAACGCACACGCACAGTCACCCTGGGTGGACCCTGCCCGACCCTCTGTTTTAACTGTCCCTCATCTGCATCTCCCACTTCCTTCAGAGAGACCCCAGCCCCGCACCACGCCCGTCCTGGAGCCCAGGGCCAAGGCCTGGGATGGATTTACCTCAGTGGGCCACCCCCTGGTGGACATGCTGGGCAGGGAGGGTGGTTGTAGCCCGGGGTGTCAGTACAGCCCATGTCGTGGCTATATGGGATCCCAAAGTAGTAATCAAAGCCTGAAAAAGAAGCAACCGGTTGACAGTCCACTCAGCCGCTGCCCCACGTGCCTGCCTTTTTCCACTCACAAAACTTCAGTTTCCCACAGTTTACTATTGCAGTGCTCTGGAGTACGTAATTAAAAGAAGATGTGATTAATATCCTTTTTGAAATATGCAAAGAAAATCATGTTTCTGGATTCTGGCTGTAAGACCAGATTTGAACAACATACTTCTAACGAAGTAACCCAGATTGGGAGGAAATGGAGGGAATTATTGAACATCTAACACATTTAATATCAGCTGAAATCTACTTGTGTGCATGACACTTTAAGGGATAAAAATAAATAAATTCTGCCTTCAAGTGACTCCTCTACCTGAAGGGGAAATAAGATATATCAGTTAACCCATCAGAGATGGACAGGTGAGCCAATGAAGTGCGTCAGAGGAAGTTGCTACTCCCACATGTAAGGGCTGGGGTGGCCTGGGGCAGGGATTTCAGAATGCTTCTTGAAGGATGAGCATGTCAGCTGGGACCTGGAAGGCGGGTGGGATTTAATCTTGGAGTGGCGGGGTAGAGGGGAGACAGGACGGATGTGACTGCTGACACCCGAATACCTTGGGTGTCAGACATCCTTCCTCTTCACCAACGCAAGATTCTATCCACAGGATATAGCCACAGAGGCAACCAGAATTCACTCACAAATCCGGCAGAAAGAGGAGCCTTCCTCAGTCATCAAAGGAACTGCTTTCCCTTGAAGTGGACAGAACTTGAAACTCCCCCAAGAATTTGATTTACCCTCAGCTTCCAACTCCAGGCCCTGCAAACAAGGGCAGCTGCCTCTTCAGGCTCATTTCCTGCCCCTCAGGTGCCTCTCACCTGCCCTGGCACGTTTCTCTCCCTGACCCAGTGAGCTTCAGTTTCCTGCCTCCCACCTCCAAAAGGCAGCTCTGGCTGGAAATCCCTGCTCTGTCTGTGTCTCTCACAGGAGGAGCTGTACCACTGCTGCCCAGCCCATTCTGTGTGAAGTTTCCTGCAGAATACCCTTTGCTTGTACAACCTGCTGCCCTCGCCTCCATGCCTTTCATATTCTTGGCACATCCTGGGGACTTCGGACCAGCACTGCTGATGTAGGTCTTCTCCATTAATGTCTGCTCTTTGGATTGGGGTATTAGATGTTCATTAACCCAACAGATGGTGTAGTAGAGTTACCAGTACTGGGAAGAAACGCGTAGCTCCTCACTAACCTAGTTTGTACAAATAGATTTGCATACCCTGTAAGTAATGACATAGCCCTGAGCTGTTACCGCCTTTGGTGGCAAGATGAATCTAGACCGGTATTTCAGGTTTTATGGCCCACATGGTCTCTGCTGAGGCTTTTTAACTCTGCTGTTGTAGCACAAATCACCTATAGAAAATATGTGCACTGATGAACATGACTGTTTTCTAACAAAACTTTATTTGCAAAAAGAGGTGGCTCGCAGGGCATGGTAGTGCAGGCCTGCATGTCCAGTGCTCTAGGAGGCTGAGGCATGAGGACTGCAAGCTCAAGCCCAGCCTGGGCAACTTAGGGACTTAGCAAGACCCTGTCTCAGACATTAAAAGCATCAGACAAGATCTGGGAATGCAGCTCATTGTGAAGACTTTGGGTTCAATCCCCCATGCAGCAAAAACAAGTAAACAAACCAATCAATCAATCAATAAGATGGCTTGATGGCTTTGGCCCACAGATTTATATCAACCCTGGTCTAGACCACAGGTGTCCCCAGTGTTGTGTTCCCTGGAGAAACAACTAAGGATGGAGGACACTGGATGGGGACAAGCACGTGACTGAGTTTGGTATGATCCTCAGAAGGGCTCTCTGAGAACTGGAGGGAAAAGGGCGGGGTCCGTGCCAGAGGCGATAGGGAACAACAGAAAAGAACCAAGAAAGTCCACAGCACAAGGCTTTGGGGGACGTTTGGTCCAGGAATAGCAAATATGTAGGAGGTGCTGACTTTTCCTTCTTCCGACTCCCTTGGCAGACACCATAAATCTGCCAAGGTACCGCTTCCTGCTGAGTGGCGCTGGGGTTCACTATACCTCCCCAGCGTGCGACTCAAGACGTCAACACCAAGATGCAGCCAAGCATAAAACTAAAGACCAATAGGGAAAAGTAAATTCTGGAGTGAGGTTTTTGCTAGGTCTTCACGTCCTCCCTCTGCCATTTTTAAAAACACTGGTGGGTGAGTGTGGTAGTGCATGGCTGTAGCCCTAGCACTGAGAAGGCAGAGGCAGGAAGATTTCAAATGGGAGGCCAGGCTGAGATACACAACAAGATCCTGTCTCTCAAAAATTAAATAAATACACAAATAAATAGCACGCATGGAAGACCATGGTGACGTATGCCTTCTGCCAGTTCTGAGACACAGCAATGCGGCCTCTTTCCACAAAGATGGGTAGAGATGGGGCAGGGGAAAGGACTGCAAATAGTTAGAAGACACGTTAAACTTACTTGGTTATCAAATGGCAGGGGAAGAAGGGGTACAAGGGTAGGCCAGGGCCAGGTGAAAAGCCATGACAGCTGAGAGTGTAATAGGCTGTCTCTAGGAGAAACCCCCAGGTCAGGTGCCCACCTGAAATGGAGAAGTTCAGGGAAAGATCAGAGACACATCTACAGCTCTGAACATGCGTGAGTATTTTGGAAACTAAGACATTCAGGGAATCTGTCATTCAGCAAATTATTTTCAGAGCACTAACTGTGGCAGCTTGATCTTGGCCTCCTTCCCCCCAGGCAGGGACAGGAGACCTGGGGAGCCCACAGCAACAGAAAGATCCCCTGCTGGACACGGTTACCTAGAGCCCCTCTTTCAGCAAACTCATCAGAGAGCTTACTTCTTTCCAGGGACCTTGCAAAGTTGAATGTCTTCTGAGGTGTAAAGAACTACGGACAAAGAAATAGAAGGGTCCACCAGGGAGCAGCCAAGGGGCCGACAGGCAGCAGGGAAGAGGTTCAGGGTGAGGGGCACCCCAGCACCCCATTATACCCAAGTGACCTTGTGAACTAAAGTGTGCTAACACAGGGGGAAAACTCTCTGGGGGCAGGATGGCTCAAATGTCAAAGGGATCCTTCTACACTAAGATCCTAATTTTCTGTTTCCTAGGTAACAGGGCCCCAAAAGAATTTTCTTACCACGGAAGTTGGGGTGATAAGATCCATGGTGCCCAAGATGCCATTTGCCTGTGGAAAAACAAAACAGAGACGTTGGGAGGAATCCCCATGAGGACCCTCAGAACCTCCTAGGAGCTGATTACATGCTCAGGTCTCTGTGGGCTTCAAGCTTCAGCAAGGACAAGCAAAGAGAATCAGCCAATCCTGCCAGGAAACCGCACCTTGCTCTCTGGGACCAGAGGAGTCCTTAGGGAGACAGACAGCAAGCAAGGATGATTCAGGGCCCGCGCAGGAAGCTACAGCAACAGCGGAGCACAGGCTTTCCCCGGAGCCTCTGTCCTCCATGCGGGATCAGGAGTCACAGCACCCCGCGTAGCCCATGCACCCCCTGCAAGGGTGCAGCTGGCCCAGAACGCAGGGGTGCACCGCATCGCATCGCATCGCACAGTCTCAGAAAGGCCCTGCTCCCGCTTGGTTTCCTTGTCTTTCTTTCTGGGCAACATCAGCAGCTGCAGAGGTTGGGAAGACACGGACGGCCCCCTCCCTGCAGCTCCAGCGCTGGCTGCTCGCTCATTCATGGGGCAGCAAATGAGAGAACAAAGCTGTGGGCCATGGCTCCTTGCTGTGGAAGTGCCCCCCTCTGGGGGGATAATTGGGCATTGTGTAACGGAGCTCTGACACTGTCAAAACCTCTGGTCAGTTCACCGAGTGCTGAGGGACAGACCCCAGGGAAATCGCTCCCAAGACAACAGGGCACAGAAATGAATGGGACACAAAGATGGGAAAGTGGCGCCATCTGATAACAAAGGGGAGACATTCACGGGCAGCCCCAGGAGGAGGGCTGAGGAAGTTTATTTGATGTGGCCTCAATAAATAGTACCAAACTATCATTTAAAGACAAACACAGTCAAGTGTGGTGGTGCAGGCCAGAAATCCCAGCTCAAGACAAGGCTGAGGCAGGAGGATCACAAGTTGGAGGCCAGCCTGGGCAACTCCATGAGACCCTGTCTTAAAGGAGATTGGGGATGTAGCTCAGTGCAGTGCCCTAATTTAGTTCCTGGTGCCACAAACAAACAACAGACAAATGCAGGCAGTGAAAATGAACAAGCAGTGAATCTGCATAAAGGGCCCGTAGACTCCATTATTATCTTCTTGCAACTGCTGCATAAATTTCTAAAATATTCTTAGCAAAGTGAGGGAAATGGATTAAGCATTATTATCGAATGCTTAGATCAAGCATGGTATGAAAATACAAGATTAACAGTGAGACTAAAAATCATTTAAAATTATAACAGTTACAATGAATATACAAAATTACATGGAAAGACAAAATATTGCTTAGGGAGAAGAAGAAAGTAGAGTCAGGTGGTACATACACAACTAGATAAAAACAGCCAGATATTGACCAATATTAGAAGCAAAATTGCTAAAAAAAAAAAAAAATATATATATATATATATATATATATATATATATATACCCAACCCATGGCTGTGAGGATTAAATGCCTACAGGTACAGAGTCTAGCAAGGACAGTCCCCCGTGGGAGCCTCAGACATGGTCTGGGTGACAGGGAGAAAGGGATTGGATAGAGAGAAGGTTGGGCCTGAGTTGGTCCCTCCTGCTGTCAACTTGGGGCTTACCCTCCTGGGACAATGAACCTCTCTCTCCTGTTTGAGCACCTATGAAACATGCCTGGTTTGCTTATTTATTTGTTTGTTTGCTTGTTTACTAGTACCAGGGATTAAAGCCAGGATCTTTGCACTGAGCTACATGCCCAGCCTTTTTTTATTCTTTTGAGACAAGGTCTTGCTACAATGCTAAGTTAGCCAGGCTGGGCTCAAATTTGCAAACTTCCTGGCTCAGCCTCCCAGCATGCTGAGATGACGGGCAGGCAACACCGCATCTGGCAGGATGTCAGACTCTTGAACACAGAGGAGGAGGCTGGGCCAACACCAGCGGCATCAGCCCTTGGTCTGGGAAGAGTGACTCCTTACAGGTTAACACAGGAGACTCCAGGTACCGGGGCCATGGCTACAAGGATCCTTGCTGTCACCTGTTTGTTAGCCATTTTACCACGATGGAGGGAGGCAGGAATCCCATGAGACCCAGTTCTTTGAGAGACTAGCAAACACAGGCAGCTCAGGGATGATGCCGGGATCCAGGCTGTCGCGGCATGTGCAGGGAGGTAGCGGGGAAGCAAAGCCCAAGGGCCAGGCAGTGGCTGGAAACTCCCCAAACCCAGCCGCCTGGGCTCCAGGCCACACAACACCGAACACGTCCCTTCATGGTCCAAAACTCGGTCCTCTCATCTATACTTGGGACAAATCATGATCCTCCAGGCATCCTTAAACTCTGATGCAAAAAAAGACTTCTTTTCTAGGGCCTGTCACATAACGAATGGAGAGTATGAGTTGCCTGGATGATATTTACAAGAAAAGGCAGTCACTGGACAATGAGGCTGATGCTGCTGGCTTCCCGCCCCACAGCCACATCCACACTTAGCCTGCTAACAGATCCTTGGCTCTGTCGGGAGAGAGGGATGGAAGATCACAGTGCCGGAGACCAAGCCAAGCATTCTAACCCTGTCTCCAGTTTCCTGCTTTCCTTACAGCCCAATGGCCCATGACCCAGCTTTAAGGGCAGTTGTGGGGATGCTACAGTGCCTGGGAAATGATTTGATTCTTGATAAAAAGAGGACAAATTCATTCTTGGTAAAAATGCAGCCACCTCCTCTCTTCTTCCAAGTTCCTGGAGTACAGGGCACTGAAGCTGCGACATCACAGCCATGAGGCAAGAGGCGGTGGACAGTGGCCAACCTCCCAAGGGTGGCAGAACAGGAGAGAAAGCATCTGGTTCCCGAAGGCACTTTCAAGTGACGACGGAGCTAATGAAAGCAACCACTTACGGCATAGTTTGTTGTAATGGGAGGAAAATTGCTCTGTATCTTTTGACCTCTATTTTTTTTGGTTCTAGCATTGAACTATTTTCTCACCAACACCTTTCTTATTTTCTTTTGAAACAAGAGTCTTGCTGAGTTGTCTAGGCTGCGCTTAAACGCAAGCTCTTCCTGCTTCAGCCTGTGGAGTAGCTGGGATTACAGGTGTACACTACCACCCCCGGCTGGCTCCATACACATTTTAATCCCCTGTTAGGCCTGTTCGGTTATCACAGCTGAAAGTATTCCTGCTTCGTTCAGCAAGAAATGAACAAAAAATCAGGCCCAGCCTAAGAGTTAGTGTGGAGTTGAGGTCCTGCAGAGGCCACCCAGGTCCAGGCTCCAGCGTGAGGCCCGTGTTACCTATCACGCCGGTGACATAGCCGGCCTGCTGCAGCACCTCTGCCAAGGTGGTTTCGTTGAGTGGGAGGCCTCCCAGAGAGGTGACCGCGAAGTTGTGTGTGACTCCATTGCGAAGCCCCAGCCGGCCGGTGAGCAAGGAAGCCCGGGAGGGTGAGCAGGTGGATGCAGCTGCGTGGAAGTCCACAAACCTGCAAAGAAAGGAGTGTGATTAGGCCCGGCCCAACCACGGGACACCAAATCAACCGAGAGGGTAACTGTCACCCAGTTCCCAGGATTTGAGTGCTGGGAAAAAGCGTTAAGAATCACCTAGTCATAAAGTAAAGAAAATGAAGCTCAGACAGGTAATGCAACCAGCCCAAGGTCACACAGCTATTTCAAATCAATGTAACCCATGTTACATTGATATAATAAAAACCCATGAGTCTATACTGACACTGAAGTAGTTTTTCACCATCAGAGGAGAACATGACCCCGACTTGCTCCATAGCAATTCATAAAGCCAAGGGCCGCTTGGAATGACCCACAGCCATTGCTGGGCAGTGAGGGCCACAGTCCTCCACTGAAAGCCAGCAGCTGGCTCACATAGAAGGGATGGCAGCTTCAGCAAATTAGCATTTTGCCTCCAATGCCCCATATAATAATTGATGACCGGTGGATGGGACTTTCACACTGTCACAATGTCACTCCTGGGTCACCCATAAATTGGACAGAGCTGGCAATTATCTCCTTCTAACATGATTAGATTTAGTGTCTCTTATAATGAGCCCTGACCTTGTGTGTCTCCTGACATGATGCCATATGAAGTTTATAAAATCAAGGATGCTTGCCAAAAACATTTACCCTGAATCTAATCGAATGTCTGGACCTAATTTCCAGGTTACAGGAAATACAGTTAATAGAAGAACAAATTAACACCACAAGGAAATTGTGGAACAAATTGGCAGCTTGACATTTCTGCAAATACCTAGTCTAGACCCTTCAAAAAGTCAGTTTCATGGGAAAAGATGAGATGGGGGCGGCGCGGGTAACCTTCTACACTAGATAAAACCAGAGACAAAGCAAATTCAGTGCCCCAGGTCTGACTGGCTCTCACTTCAAATAAGCTAACAACACATTTGGAAGATAATAAGGAGGTCTTTTTAATGCTGGCTAGATGCATAAGATTAGGGAATTGTTGTTCACATTTCTTGAATAATAAAGGTATTGCAGGCATGTGGAAGAATGTTCTTAAGAGATGTACATTGCAGCATTTGTAATGAAAGGACATGATGTTTGCATTCTTCAAATGATTCAGTGAAAAGAAGAATTTATTTATAGCTATGGCGAGTATCAGCAAAAATAGCAAACTCTTACCCATGGATGAGTGTCTTGGTGTTTATTTTATTTTATTTTATTTTATTTTATTTTATTTTATTTTATTTGCAACACTGGAGCTTGAACCCAGAAGCTTCACGCTGAGCTATACCCCTAATCCTTTTTTACTTTTTTATGTTTAGATAGGGTCTTTCAAAGTAGGTTGCCTAGGCTGGGCTCAAACTTGTGATCCTTCCAGCCTCCGCCTCCCCGCTTGAAATTTTTAATATTAAAAATGTTTATTTTTTTTAAAAGTATGGAGCTCCAGAGTCTTGAATGACAAAGGAAGTGACAGAAAAAGTACTGGGCCAGTGCCGGAGGGGACAGAGTGGTGGCTTAAAGTGTAGCAAGGCAGCTCCACACCTCGCTGGCTGGGTCTGACTGCCAGGAGCTGGACGGGCAAGCTGAGCCACCACGCAGGGCAGAAGGGAGGCTGTGACCTGGTGGGACAAGGGGCTGCTCCTCCGGCCAGGCTGGAACGTGAGGGGGCTGAAACGCTCCGCGCTGGGCGTGGTGGTCCACACCTGGGAGCCCAGTCGCTCGGGGCTCGGGAAGCAGAGGCAAGAGGATCAAAAGTTTGCATCAAACCAGCCTAGACAACTTAACGAGAACCTTTATTTAAAAAAAAAAAAAAAAGCCAACTGAACCTCAGTCTGACGTCATGTATGCTGCTTCTTTCTGGCCACCAGGACCCACTATGATCCTGTGCATCCCTAGAATTCTCACACCCCCAGAACTGTGCCTGCAAGAAACCCCACCCTTCCCCGGACCTTGTCTGCCGAGATGGGGTAACCTGGTCTGCAGAGTGGATTCTTTTCTTTGCGCGGCTTTTCTTTTCTTATAAAAAAAAAAAAAATGAACTATACTCAAGCCTAGAAATTGTAAGATAAAAAAAAAAGACTACAAAATAGAAATCATAAGACAAAAGCCATTTTTAAAATCTTTTTTTTTTATTTAAAGAGGAAAAAAAAAGGAAAAAGGTAGAAGTATTACAGAATTTCAAGAAAAGAAGATAAACAGTAAGAAATCACTAGTTGATAAATTAATATTGTTCTTTTAGAAATAGTTATTCAGGTTACAGAATTAAAACACACAAAGTGGACACTCAAGCAGGGAGAGTGCAAACAGATCTGTTCAACAATCCAACAAGAACCTAGAAATATGGTCATCAATCCCACACACCTAAACATACATGCAGCTATATCTTTTATAGCGCTTCCTATTTCCTCTTTTTTTACAATAGCAATTATACATTTTTAAAATTATATTTAAAGAGAAAAGAAAAAAAATAGAAAAAAGGGTAGCAACAATACAGAATTCTAAAAGAAACAAAGAAAAAGGAGAATGAGAAAAAGCCCCACTAAGAAATCAGTAATTTATAAATTACGTACTGTCATCCTGGATGTAGTTGTTCAAGTTACAAAGTTAAAGGGTACATAGTAAATATTCAAACAGTCAGATACAAACTGTTCTGCTCAAGATCCAACAAAGATTCAGCAATATGGTCATCTATTTTACACACTCAAATATACATGCAGTTATATCCCTTAGAGCACTTTCTTTTCCTCTCTTTTTTACAATAGCAAGTACACATTTTGGTTTTGTTAAACTTATAGTTCTTATTTACTTTTTGCACTAGAGACACCATATGATATATATAAATATGATATATTGTCTCCATTTACCTATGAAGGCCTCAAGATCATCCTTACTTATAGCTGAGTAATATTCCATTGTATAAAAATGCCACATCTTTCTCATCCACTCTGCAGTTGATGGGCATCTTGGTTGTTTCCAGGATTTAGCTATCACAAGTTGTGCAGCTATGAACATGAGTACACATATATCACTATGATATGAACTTTTCAGTTCTTTGGGGAAAATACCCAGGAGGGGGATAGCTGGATTGAATGGGGCTTCCAATCCTAGTCTTCTGACAATTCTCCATGTGGATTTCCATAATGGTTGCACCAGTCTACATTCCCACCAACAGTTGGAGCAGTGTTCCTTTATCCCCGCAGCCTCGCCAACATTTGTTATCAGTTGATGTCTTGATGGCAGCTATTCTTTCCGGAGTGAGGTGGAATCTCAATGTTGTTTTAATTTGCATTTCTCGAATGACCAGTGATGTTGATTGTGACTGTTTGGTGTTCTATATGCCTCACTTATCTGCATATCAAATTCTTTCCCCATGTTTGGGAAATTTTCTGCTATTATTTCTGTAAACACTTTACGTATGTCATTTGCCTGCACTCCTGTATCTTCGCTAATGCCCATTATTCTTATATTGTTGCTCTTGGCATCATCATGAAGCTTCTGGATTGTCATTTCATCCTGCTTTGTTATTTTTAAAAGTTCTACCCTTTCCTGATCACTAACTGTGATCCTGTCCTCAAGGTCCGAAATCCTATCCTCAGCTTCCTTTAGGCGGCTTTGCACGCTTCCAATAGAATTTTTTGTTTCTTGGATGTCTCTTTGAGTTGGTTTCATGAATTCTGCTTGTTTTCTATATCATTCATTCAAAGTTTCAATCAGTTTCCCATGCTCATGTACTTTTTTCTCTAGTTCTTCTTTAGCTGCATTCAACAACTCCTTTACTAAAGTTGTTATTTCTATCTTTACATGGGAGAGTACTTCTAATTTGATTTCCTCTATAGCCTGATGCAGTTGTTTTTTTATTTCACTCGCTATCTTTTCAGAGATTCCCAGTGTGTTACTTTTGGGGTTCTCTATTTCAATGTCTCCTATCCTTGCTTCTGGTGAACTATATGTTTGAGACTGCATTTTGCTTTTTCGTTTTGTCATTTTCACTCTGCCTGGTGTTTTCACACTGATACAGTCAATCCACTGTAGTCCAAGGTTCGCCACCTGGGAGCAAAGTTCCAAATTTTCTCACACTAACTGGAGCCCGCTAAGATCTTCTGATGATCCTGGTGGCAGGGTAGGCCCCCGGGGGAGGTTCTGGGCAGCCCACCCCTGAGGCGGGTTTGCGCTGAGTTCCTGGTGGCAGGGCGGGCCCTCGGTGGTTGGGGGCCCATTTTTAAAATCTTAAAGGTCAATTATCAATTATCTTATAACCCAGAAATTTTGCTCCTACAAATTATCTTAAAAACTCAAGTCAAATCCTCTAACAAATACTACACATATTTCTAGCAACACTACTCACAATAGCCAAAAGGTGACACTCATCAAATGTCCATCCTCAGATGAATGGATATAAACACATTGTGCTATGTCAATCCAATGAAATAATACTCAGCGATGAACAGGAACATAGTACTAGCATATACTACTACATGCAGGAACCTATAAAATGTTGTGATAGGGGCTGGGGATGAAGCTCAGTGTTAGAGGCTTGCCCAACATGCATGAGCCCATAGGTATAAACCCCAGCACCACAAAAAAGAATTGTGCTGGGTGAAAGAGCCAGACCTAAAATGTCATGTATATGACTGAGTCATCAAGTATAAACCATTAACAATTCAGTCCAATTCAGTTTGCAACCAGAATCATAAAAAGAATTAAGTCTGTGAACCAAGATACCACTATATTTTGGCACATGGTGAGCTCCAAGACACACACGCATGACAGAGGGACCTGGGAGAGCAAGGCTGTTCAACCCATGGTAGAGAGAGAAGAGAGGAACCGGAGACGAGAATACAGCACAGTCTTTCAGGTCATGCCTGCCTGACCCACCTCCAGGGAGACCTCACTTCCTCCCACAGTCAGCTACTGAATTAATCAACGAATTAATCCACTGATGAGTAGAACGTTCCCATGATCCAGTCACTTTCCAAACACTTTGGGGGACCACATTAATCTAAACCATAACAGAGGGTCATTTCCCATTTCATTCATTTATTCCAAAGTATTGATTGGATGGATGGTCCTTGAAAGGAGGGAACTTGTCTAATTATCTGTCTTTTGGCATATCCTTGGAAACAATGAATATTACTTCTTTGCTCTCTTGTTTCTTAGGGCACATTCAGGTTGACCCCAAATTCTTCGGCATGCCTCCCATTGAGAGATGGGGTTTGTGTCCTCTCCCCCCAACTCTGGGCTGACTCTATGATTTCTTTGACCAATAGAATAACATGGGAGTGATACTATGCCAATTTCTGGTCTTATAGGACTGGTGGCTTCCCCTTCCTTGCTAAGAAATGGGGCTACCCTGAGACCACCATGCTGGGGAGGCTGCCATGCTGGAGAGGCCAGCTGGCTCTGGCCAGCTGAAGCCATCACCATGGAGATAGAGATTATAAGATCAAGGCCATCTCAGTCTTCCCAAGCTGACACCTGCTTACTGAGTTCCACAGTGTGACCCCCACCCATACAACATGCGAAGGAGGAACTGCCCACCCAAGAAGGGCCAGAATTCCTGCCCGCAAACAAATCATAAGCTATAATCAAAGGTCTGTTATTGGAAGCTAAGTTGTGAGGAGATGGTTTGTTATTCTGAGTTACACAAACAGAACAATGTCTGTCTCTCTCACTGGATGATATGCACCAGCAACAAATGGGAAGATGGGTTAATTGTCCAACACCATTTTTCAAGGTGACAAAGCACAAACAAAAGACATCTTCAGAGAGCAGGGAAACGGCACTATGAGATCCCAGTTCTGCTCAGTCTGCAAGCCTGTTCTTGCAATCCTGCAGCCACAGTCTTGGAAGTACGTGATGCCTTCATCTGACAGAACACAAGATGGGCTGCATGAACACGCTACAGGGTTTACACCTCAGGGAACTTGTGGGTCCAGAACTGTGACACCTCACCTTGCCCGACTACCTTTGTCTCTGTTCCTGGAGGGGGCTTGGAGAGGGAACTTGCAGTCTTCCTTCTCTGATTTCCAGGTGCCTGGAGCAACATTCCCAGTCACAGGTTTCTTTCAAAACATCTCCAGGAGCCAGACACATGGGGATCTGCAGGCCCCAACCTCCTAGGGAAAAATCCAAGGTCTTGGGCGTGGATGTTACAGGACGCCAGTGACCGTTACATCTCCTTAGACTTCCAGCCTAAGTTCCATCCATGGCTTACACATCTACTCCCAAAAAATTCGCATCTGGCTAGCTTGGTCTGTCCCCTTCCTCCTGAGATTTAAGCAGACACCCTCCTTGTGCATATTCCTAAACGGTGCTTACGATAATTCTCATCAGGTTCATAGCTAATGCTTAGGAAACACAAGAAGTCAGGCAGGATTCCAAGCACTTCACATACATTTTTTTTTTTTAAAGTTACAAGCATCTGTTGTGCTTGAACTTACTCTGGTTTGAATTTATGGCTCTGAATGGAATGACTCACTCTTGCTGGTGTCATTGCTTCATCCTCAGCAGGACCAGCTGCATGATTTCCAGGGATCAGAGCAAAATGAAAAGGCAGGGCCCCTTGTTCCAAACCATTAAGCATTTCAGCATGGAGACAGCAAAGCATCAAACCCAAGGCAGAGTCCTCCCAAGGGTGGTAAATGTTTAGGCCACCTGCCGGTAAAGCCAACGCTGCACAGCAGCATCAGCTGGGACTTAAACCACCGTTCCCCTTCAGTCACTGGGCTCCCTAGAGTCAAGAGACAAACACCTGTGGCTCTCCAGGCAGAGCTGGTGCTCCTATGGTTTCCTTTCCCACTTTCTGCAAGTCTGTCTGCTTCTTCTTTAGACGTTTCCCTGTGGGCCCACTCTTCCTCTACTAGGCTTCTTGAGCTCAGTGAACAGCTCCACTCCCATCCAGTTACGTAGTATATCCCTGCCTTTCCCGGCCCCCTTTCCACAGCTGAACTATTTTATCACACCCTATTAACTCCACTTCCAGATCTAGCCCTCTCCATCTGCCTAGTTCCAGTCCAAGGTGCCATCGTCCTGCTATGTTACAGGCTATTGTCATTGCCTAGGTACTGCCTCCCCAGGCCACCATGCTGCATAACACTGGCGGGCATCACGCGGTCCTTGGTTTAAAGTTAAGCAATGCATGATCTGCCCAGCTGTATGTGGAATCCCTGCCTCCTACGTCAGATTCCTGCCTCAATTACTCCTTCAGCAATTTCCCATGGGGCAGCCAAAGTAAGCTTTCAAAATATATAGCAGCTGCTATTGATCCCTGACTAGAAATCCTCTAATGGGTTCTTATTACAACCAAAATAATTGCAAAGTTAGTACCATGGTCCACTGGCCCTCCATCACCGCTTTCTAGCCAGAAAGCTGGAGCACACAGACAGGACCAAGTGGATCCCAGGTTTTCTGATATAGTGTTCCTATCAGCCCCTGCAGCAGCTATGTGGGGCCTCGGGGCAACCAGAAGTCCTAAGGTTGTCCTATGCTGGCTCTGGCTGTGCCCTGCATAGTTCCAGAGAAAGGACCCTCTTAGCAAATGGTGTGGAGACAGCGTTGGACAGGGGTGCACAGGAATCCCAGGTGGAGCCCCAGGCTGCCCACCTCTGCTGCCAAGATCCTCAAGGAAGGTCCTGCGAAAGGGGCACCCATTTCACTGATTTCCAAGAGTGACACCACAACAGAAAAGATGGGGGCTTGCCAGCCTGGTGATCTGGACCTCAACTGGTGTCAACCTCATTTTCCCCAAAGCTTTGTCCAGGCCAGCACCCTGTTAAATAGCTCTGTCTAGAACACCCCAAGCTTGTTCTTGTCTCGAGCCCTTTTTGTGTTACCTCTGTCTGGGACACTCTGCCCTTCACATGGTTGGCCCCCTCTTGGTCAGTGGGTCTCAGTTCACACTTTGGCTCTTCAGGAAGGCCTGTCCTGACCTGGTCACGCCCACATCAGAAGTCCACGCTGTGTCTCCCCTCATCTTACCTGGCCTCGGTCATAGATTTGTCTCCTTACTTGCTGCCCTGCTCTACCGCCTTGTCTAAATGGAGTCCCACCGCTGTACTCCCACCACTGCCCTGGTGTCCGATCCAAACCAACCCCTAGGGACTGCTTTGTCCCCACTGGCGGCAGCTCAGGTCTGGCACTACCTGGTGGAAGTCGGTTTGTGCGCTCACTTGGGACAAGCACATATTGCACTGACAGTGGTTTACTTGACTGGGTTGTTGGCAGGTACCAGGACTTAATCTCTCCAGCTATTGGACACACAGACATGCAGACACCACTGGACATTCCTTCCTGTGGTGACCTCTCTGTGCTCAACAGAGACATGCCCGTCACCTGTCATCTCATGTCTTTCACCTGGGAGCTGCTGGCTTAGTCCAACCACTCACAACACAGCCACCTGGAGTACTGCAGGAGAGAGACCAGTCTTTTGCATCAAACAGCTTACACTGTAGCTGGAGAGTGAAGAAGTTAGATAATAAGCTAACACACAACGGGCCCCATTCGAAGAACATTTTTTAAAAAGTACCAGGATAGGCTAAAAGCATGGACAAACAGACCTGGGTCCTTATCTGGTCCCAGCTCCCACTAGTGTAAAGATAGACAAATAACACAGTCTACATGTCAGTATCTTTATCTGAAAAATGGGCACAATCAGGCCATCCAGGACAAGCTGAAGGATGCAGTGAGATGCTACACAGAAATCAATTAGCAGAGTGCCAGGAAGAGAACAGATTTTTAAAATCTGTGGTAGTCGGTGTGAAAACTTGTACTGGCTAAATGTAGAGAACGGTACAGTGGAGGAGCCATCAGTGCACAAGACTTAATTGGATGAAACTCCAGGCATGAAGCACTTGCTGCTGCTGCTACACATGCACATGTATGTCACAGGTCACCTCAGCCTTGGCATGCATGGACCCAAGCTCAGCCGCCTCCTCCCTCAAAAGCCCAGGCTCACCACGAGTCAGTCACCCAGGCCAGAAACTGGGGCATCTGTCACTTCCTGTCTCTCCGTCCCCAGTGTGCTACCCAGAAACAGGTGGCTGTTAACTTACCCAAATTGCTATCTCCAACCCATTCCAGCACATCAATAGGCCATGCTGTCCCCCAACCTCCAGGCTTTTGTGACTTAGCTCTGATGAGTCATCATCACCCACCATGCTTGCCTCAGTCTACCTTTTCACCTTCTTGGTCATTGGCCGAGCTGACCACTATGGGTTGGATTATGTCCCTCTGAAATATGTAGTAAGGGTTGAAGATGCAGCTCACCAGCCGGTCACATGCTTAACCTGCAGAAGGCCCTGAGCAAGCCCTGGGACCAAAGAACCAAAAACCAAAAATAAAAAATATTGAAACTAAACTACAGGTGCCTTAAAATGTGACCTTATTGGCGAAACGGAGTCCCTGCGTGTGCAGTGAGGATCAGATTGTACTGGAGTCGAAAGGGTGCTCATCCAATGAATCTGCTGAGAGAAACATGGAAAGAAGAGAAGACAGACATACTGAGAGAAGATGTCCACACTGAAGGTGGGGACAAAGATTAGGGTCACACTGCCAAAAGCTAAGGATCACTAAGGATGCAGAAGCTGGTAGAAGAAAAGAGGAAGGAATTTCCCCTAAAGTTTCAGGTTCATGTGCGACACCCACCTTGATCTTGAAATTTCAGATCCCCCCACTGACACTACATTTCTGTTGTTTTAAGACACTCAGAGGTTCTGCATAAGAGTAGAATTAAGAAACTAATTGCTCAAGTTAAGAACTCAAAGAATTAGACCCCCCCAAACATAAACGACCCAATTTAAAAAAAAGGGCATTCGAATAGAAGTACAAATGACTAATAAATACATGAAAAATGTTCAGCATCACTGGCCATTAGACAAATGCAAATCAAAGCAACACTGAGACTCTATCTTACACCAGAAAGAATGGCTGTTATCAAGAAATCAAATAATGACAAATGCTGGCGAGGCTGGGGAAAGAAACAAACTGTTCTACATTGTGGGTGGGAACATAAACTAGTACAACCCCTGTGGAAATCAGTACAATGCCTCAAAAAACTAAAATTAGTAATTCCATTTTACCCAGCTATTTCCTTCTAGATATCTTCCCTAGTGACTTAAAGACACACACTGTAGTAACACACACACACATACTCCTGTTTATAACAGTATAATTCATAATAGCTGAATCTTATACCCTTCAACAGATGCATGGATAAAGAAAATGTGCTAATTATGCATAATGGAGTACTATTCTGCCATAACAACGGACAAACCTGAGCCATGTGTAGGTCAATGAATACAATGAATACAATTTGCTACCATAATATTTAAGTAAAATAAATCAGACACACAAGCTTTTATACAAGAAACAAAAACTATAAAGAGAGCAAAATAGCAGCTAGATAATAGGAGGATACGTTCCATCCTAATGAACTGAAGATGGCCCTTGTGTCTCCTCTGCTCATCTCTGACCACCAGGCTGCCGTCAGCTCCCATCTCAGGCAGCCCGAGGCACACACACCGCGTACCCCTCCCGGCCCCAGGCCACTCCCTACTGCAGAGGTTCCAGGAGAAGCACTGCATGGCCACCAGCAGGCGCGCTCTCTAGGCTGCCAGGGGCCAGGGAGAGAGGCAAAGGGTGAAAAGCCTCCGGCGGTGCCAACACGCTGCCGCCTTCCACCCAGAGCCAGGCTCACAGTCCTGACAAAAGACAGCACGCATGTCCACAGCCCTGCCGCGGCCAGGGCCTCAACTGCGGGATGAAGGGAGCTGCCGCTGCCTCCTCCCACCCAGCCATGGCCTGCGTGACTCCCAAGGGACGCCTGGGCAGCCAGCAGAGGAGTGTGTGGAGTCCAGAGGACACCAAGACATCGGAGGGGAAGACAGAGGCCTTGCAGGAGGAACCCGAGGTGGTGACAGTGGGTGCTGCCTCTCAGCTGGCACCTTCTCATCCCCCAAACCCCGTTATCTGCCGCAGGGACTACAGATACTCTGCCACATCCCACGGACACTTGGTCGGTCCTCAGTATTCCTACTACCTCCTCCTGGGCACAGAAGGCTGCTGGGCCCCCAACCCTGTCGGACCCTCTGCCTTCTCCCACACCCAGTAGAGACTGGCCGGTGACACCCCCAATCCTACCACACCTCCCTCTTCTCTCCTCCCCCGCCCTCCTGCCCTGCACACCTCCCCTGGGAGCCTTCCCTTCTGCCCAAGCAAACCCCGACAGCCAAGTCTGCAGAGGCCCCTCCTCTTCTGTCCCTGCCCATCCCCCCACTAGTCTCTTCCACTCCCAGTGCTGGTGACACTGGCACACACTCTGCCTCCACAACTGTCTTTTCCACTGTCCCAGCCACCGTATCTGCACCCTTGCCCTGGCAGCCAATCACAGAACCTGGGGACGATGCCATGGACATGACAACCCCATCCTGTCACTGTATTTCTAGATCTTCCCCAGGCTCCAGGGTGAGCTCTTGCCCATTTCACCCCAAAGGCATCAGTCTCCACCAGCCCTGGTACACTTGGCATCTGTGCCCCACCTCAACCTCTAACTATCCGCTTGGCCCACACACCACTCCTCATCCCACAGCTGGGACACTTTCTGGGCAACAGCGACCCACCTGTCTCCCCAGAAGCTCCCCTCGTCCTGCTTGTCACGGACCCCATGCTCACCACCATCTTGCTGGACAGAGCTGTGCACCTCGCCGTGCCTGCCCCTGACTTGGGAGCCCCGCACCTCCCTAGGCCGTCACCCCCCAGTCTCCTCCTGCTTCCAGGATCCTCTGCTGAACCTCCCAGCAGCTGACACCCTCTGGGGAGGAGGAGGGAGCTGTACAGTCAGGAGCCACCTTCCCCCGGCCTGACCATGAACCTGGTTGTTCCCAGCTCCTGGCCAGTTTTCCCTAACTCGGACCTGGCCTGACACCTAGCACTCCTCCCTGCTGTCCCTGTCCCCTCACTTGTTTGCCTCAGTGGCCCTCATGTTCCTCCTATTGTGTACGTAAAAACCTGGTACTGTTCATCTGCCTGGGTTTGTGTGTCCTCTTTGCTCTCAGACTCTACTCCTGGCGAAGATTTGCCGTGTATGAGTGGTGGTGATGCATGGAGCCAGACTGCAGATTTTCTCTGTCCAGGAAGAGGCTGAGAAGCAGCCACCTATGCGGCAGCCTATGGAAATAAACTACAGGGGGATTCAGCTAGCACATCGCTGGGGTAGACTTTCTGTTCTCAACTGGTAGACTTTAGTTGGAATACACTGCTGTGCCTCACTTTTTGTTAAGAGTTATGTTAAAATAAATAGTTACACAATGACCTTCATATAATTGCAGTATAGAATCTGATAAGGTTTGATGTATGCATATTCCAATAAAGCCATGAACACAATGCAGAAAACAAATATATCTGTCACTCTCCAAGTTTCCTTGTCCACTTCATATGCTCTCCCAAGTTTCCCTACTCTGTGTTCCACCATGTCCCCTGGAAAGGACTGACATGCCCTTTGCCAAGTATATGTATTGTCATTTTCTAGAAATGCATATAAGTGAGTGTGGCCTGCCTGCCTGGCTTTTGCACTAAGTATAATTATTTTGAGCTCAATCCACAGCCTATTCTACAGTGTTGCTGAGTAGAAATCCATTGCACGGATTACTACAGTTTGTTCATTCATTCAGTTACCGGTTGATGTTTACATTGGAGTTTTTAGTTGTTGAAAATAGCTCATATGAATGTTCTTATAGAAATAACTTACATAGTATTAGAAGGACTGGGTCTCTTGGTAGGTGACTGTTTTAGTTACATTTTCTTATTGCTGAGATAACTGGCCAGTTCCAAATCAGGATGGCTTTGCAGACAAGGCATCCCAGTGGAGGAATAGTTCACAGAAGGCAGAAGGCAGCAAAGCAAGCGAGCAAACAAGAGACCAGCTACCAACCTCTTTTTGTGATGCAGGCTACCCGCCTTCCAGGCAGACAACACTCATCCACTCCAAAGCCAGCTACCTCCAAAGAGCCCTTCCTATAACTGCATGAGGCTTTGAGGGAACATCTAGACACAAACCGTAACAGTGTGGGTGTAACCTTTGCATGAACCACTGAACTGTTTTCTGCAGTGACTCAAGAAGAGTTCTGGTTCCTTTGCTTCCTCACCAGCATTTTGTGTGGTCAGACGTTGTAATTTTAGCTCTTCAACAGGGAGGCAGTGGTAGCCCCTTGTGGTTTAAGTTACCACTTACCTGGTGTCTGCTTATGATAACTTTTCATGTACTTATTTGATACCTAACTGTCTTCCTAGGTGAAATCTCTTCAAATCATGTAGCCTCTACTTTCTGTTTTTAACTTTTCTTTTACTTGTTGGGTGTCAAAGTCCTTTATGTGATATAAAAGAAATTTTTTCTCAAGACAGAGGACCTGTAAATGTTTTATTCCCATCAATGCCTTATCCTTTTACTCTCCTAACATTGTCTTTCGAGGGCCAGTTGCTCATTTCGATGAAACCTAATTTCTCCTTTTTGTGTTCCTTCATGGATCTTGTTCCTTCATGGATCTTATGTCCATTGGAAATCTCCACCTAACTTGTGAGCACAAAGATTTTGGCCCATAGACATACTGGTCTTTGATCCATTTTGAGTTAATTCTACATGGTTAAGAGTAGGAACCAAAACCCATGGTTTTTGTATGGCTCTCTGGGTACACATTCCTACATGTGTCCAAACCCATTTGCCAGAAACACTAGCCTTTCTCCACGGAATTGCCTTTGCCTTCTCCAGCTCTGTGGTCCCCGTGTGGCTCTGCAGGATCTCTACTCTGCCCCACTGCTCTGTCACATCTGCCTCTTGATTATAACAAAGTCCATCACTGACCACTCTGCATTTGCTCAGGTAAGGTGACTTCTGGTATTGTGGACTCACCATTCTTACTACACGTGGCCAGATACATCTGAAACGCATTTCAAGATGCAGCTGGCATCAGATTACTTCTTAAACCATTCTTAAAATACTGAGATGGACACCCTGTGTAGTCTACAGCCTAAGCTCCAATTCATGGTACTCTCACCCCCAAAAAAGCTGTTGGGCACCGAAAAGGGCATGGAAAGTGTGGGAATTGCATAGGTGGGAGTTAGTCAAGTGACCCTAAAACATCATGATAGCACAACAGAGTGGAAAAGAAAGAGAATCAGAGAAGCACTCCACCTCCCAGCTCCTCCCCACAAAGCAGTCAAGACAGGAAACTCATTCGGCACAGCATCCATTAGATAGATGAAGGGTGGTGAGAGAGAGAGCGAGTGCACATGTAATCCAGCAAATTAAATAACTGATTAATTAAGAGATTAGGGTAGAGTTGCTGCGGTGCCCCCCAGGAGGGACCCGGGGGACAGCTGCCCGAGCAACGCACTGGATAATCTTGGAACGCCCTCAGCAGCACATGCAGCCTCCGGTCCTCTGGTTTTTCTTTCATTACTAAATTTTAAAATGATCTGTAACCCTAGCACTCTGAGAGGCTGGGCAGGATCAAAAGCTGAAGCCCAGTTTGACCAATTTAGTGAGATCCTGTCTCTAGGTAAATAAGTAGATAAATAAATAGGCTAAGGATGAGCTCAGTGTGAAGACCTTGGTTTCAATTCTCAGTACCACAAAAAATAAATACATAAAACAACCAGCAAATGCTAAATGGTTTTAGCATGCAGGCCCAGCATCACAAGGGTGTTGGAATGACTGCCTGCTCCACGTGTATATTTTACTTACACTTCTTTGCTTATACTTCTTCCCTGACCCTTCCTTCCGGTCTAAATTCTCTCTGCAGTGTCAGCACATGTCCCAAAATACAAAATAAAAAATGCTCTGGGAATGAGGCTTAGTGAAGGTTCCATGTTCAATCCTCAGTATTGAAAAAGAAATGGGGGCTGGGGAGGAAGAAGAGCAGGAACAGAGAATGAAGGAGAAGAGGGAGAGGGAAGGAGGAGGAACAAGAGGAGGGGCAAGGGGAAGGAGGAATCTGCAATAAGAAACACACGGCAATTCCCACCCGACAGATGAGGCAACTGAGGCACGGGTGGCTGAAGTAGCTTTCCCAAGCCCCCAAAGCTAGTGCCATCGCCTGCTAGTCACCGGGCTATCCTGAAGACAGGCGAGTAAGGACAGAGCAGCTGGAATTTGAACCCAAGCTGGCTAATCAAAATCCCCCATGTCTGCCGCACAGCAGAATCATCTGCAGGAGGGTGGCTGGGAGCTGGCCGGCAATATCGGGTGTTCCGTTAACTAGGTCATCGCGTCAGGGAGCAGCTGGTGGCTGACTGGGAAAGTCCTGAGACTCACTCCTGGGGTGCCATCCTGGAGAACCTGACTCACATCCACACACACAGCACATGAGCCCAAAAAAGACGCAAGCATGCCATGTCTCAACTCGCTCCCAAGGGTGACAGAGCAAGGCGTCAGCGTGGTCAACATGTTTTCTTCCCGAGCACAAATTACACAGGAAGTCGGAATCCGAAATTTGCTTTGGTGAGTGTGAAGCTCTTTCATGCTAAGGAAATTCAAACGGACCCTGGGAAAAAACTCTGGTTTGTGGCACTTAATGGAACGCTGCCCACTGTTCATGTGTTTTCTTCCTCTTCCTCTTTTCCTTGTCCTCCTCCTTCTCCCCGACCTTCCTGGCACCTCTTGTTATTATTCTTTTTTTTTGGGGGGGGGGTTGGATTCATTTATTCGATCTTTCTTTTTATGAGTATATATTTGTAGTCCATATTGATTACCTTCTTCACAAGATATTGGTACATGTATGTAACACATCTTAATTCTTTGTATGTCCCCTTTCTCTCCCTTCCTCCCTCTGGATTCATTTCTGATAATGAGACTGAGAGACTCAAAGGCTGCTGACCGCCATATCTTTTTGCCAGGTGCTATGAACTAAATGCACTCCAGAAACTTCCGTGTGGAAGCCCTAATCACCAATATGGCAGCCTCTGAGGGTGAGCCCCAGGGCAAGTCATTAGATTTGGATGAGGTCATGAGAGTAGAACCTCTATACTGAGATCAGCACCCTTACTGAAAGAAGCCCAGTGGTAGGGTGCTTACCTAACACAGGCAAGGCCTAACTTCAATCTCTAGCACTGCCAAAAGAAAAAAGAGAAATCAGAGCTCTCTGCCTGCCCCCCTCACAAGAATATCTTGCTAGCTTGAATGTTAACCGGTGTCCTGTTTTTAACTTTTTCCCCGAGTGTGGTCTCTCCCTGGACAGTTCAGTAGCGTCATCTTGGGATCCACCACAGCCCTTCTCTCCAAGCTTCTCTGCAGACTGCAGCTTCTGTGAGGACAGCCACAGGCACAGTATCTTGGCAGGTGGGGCTGCTCCCGTAGCATCGATGAATGAACAAAATTTGAACAAAGCCAGGCTTGGTGGCACATGCCTATAATCCCAGCACTTGGAGACTGAGGCAGAACTACATAAATTAACGGCCCACCACCCTCAGCTATATGGTGTGTTCCAGCCCAGCCTGAAAACCTGAACTACTAAAAAAAAATTTAAAAATGGGGATTTAGCTCAGCGGCCTAAGCACCTGCCTTACAAGCGCAAGGTCATGACTTCGATCCCTGGTACAACAAAAAAAGTGCTTAAAGAGCAAGGCTCAGGTTGTTTGATTAGAAAAAAATGTGTTGATAATCACTTAAGCTTATGCTTTCAGGGCTCAGTTTTCCCCCCACAGTGTGTTAAAGTTCATAGTTTAACTCTAAATAGCCTTATTTCTTTAATTTCCTGATCTTTGGAAAACTCTGCCTATAAACACCCACCTGCCTCTCCCAAAATGCACAGCCCTAAAAATTGACATTGCCTTTTTCCCTTCTCCTGCCCACCGTCTCCCTTTGGTGGGGACTAATTAATAAGTACTAAAATGACCTCGTTATTTGGAAAGGTTTTTTGTTTTTCCCTGAATCTATCTGGGCAGGCTTGAACCAGTTCACCAACAGGGGTCCTCATTAAAGTCTGAAAATACATTGCACAGCAAAGCTGGAACTACACAGCCAGACATCACAGCAGCTTGTTAACAAGAAAATCAGCACAAATTAAGACACAGCCAGACAGAAAACAAAGCAACTTCACATTGCATAAATTACGTGTATTAGAACCAGGGAACGTCAGCCCTGGGAAGGCTACCACGGGCGCTCCGGAGAGCCCTAACCCTGCGAAGTTAAGCGCGTTCGGCCTTCATTTACAGAGAATTCCAAATAGATGATGAGGCTTTTTGTGTCAACTCTCTAAATTGCTATGTGACCAGAATAAAACTACCCTTGCTCCATCCATAATTTAAAGGCTTGGAGGTAGAAATAGATTTTAAAAATCATTTGCTGTTTCCTTGGTGGGTAGAAAGATAGGGTGGTAGCAACTAGAAAGCTGCTAAGGCATGACTTACACAAACGGACAGCCAGCAACAGCCAGCTCAGCTCTGTCTCCACTTTGCCTGCTGTTAAATGGGAAGACAGCTGACTCATCCCTCAGAAGGCTGCGCTGCGAAACCAGTGGAGCAGTGGATACACAAGCACACTGGGGCACAGACAGCCAACTTGGTTTTGTTATTCATTCACACATTCATTCATTCATCAGCTCCTGCTCTTGTCCTTGTCAAAAGAATTTTTGGCACCTGAGCTTGGTGAGGTTCTTGGCATATCCCCCCTTTCCTAAAACACATTCACACCAGAGTACATGCCAGAAGGACACACATGGGGCCATCTCAGTGATACCTGGATGTGTCACCATCCCAGGCACCCGAGCCCACTCCATCTCAAATGCAGGCCAAGGACTCTGGGCCTTCTGGGCTCCCTGGTGCCTTCAGGATCCAGCCGAAAGACATTGGCATGTACATGGATCCCTTCTCCAGCTGTTCCTGTCCATCCGCTCAGCCCCAACCCAGACTCAACCCCAAGGCCAGGAGGGCCAGAGCTCTTTTCTGGATCAGGGAGGCGTTCCCAGCACTGGGACAGTGCCCTGGAGAGGCTGTGTGCAGGTTTGCTAGGGGAACTGGGGCCTTTCAGACCTGGGCCTTAACTCCTGCTCCCGCCTCTGCCTTCTTTAAGGTCCCAGCATTTGGGCCATACAGACGCCGCCGAAACGGACCCCATTCTTCACTGGGCTCTAGAAAAAGGCCTTTTTCTTCCCAGAGCCCCACCGTACCATTTTTTTCCCTTTTACTGTTTTTTTTTTGGGGGGGGGGTTGTTTGTTTGTTTGTTTGTTTGCTTCCTTTTTGCAGAATTAAGAACTGAACTCAGGGATCCTCTACTCTTGAGCTTCACTCCCCGCCCTTTTAAGTGCTGGGCTGATTCTGCCCGGCAAGCTATCAAGCCAGTTATACCCAACTCTAGTTGCAAAAGTATGAAGACCAGGAGTGGGACACATGGTAGGACTTTCTACTCTACCATCCCCTCCAGCCCACCACCCTCCAGAATTCTGTTTGTTTGTTTGTACCAGGAATCAAACTCACGACCTCACACTTGCCACACAGGCGCTGTCGCTGAGCTATATCCCCTTTCCCACCCTCCAGAATTCTAAAGGCAAGTTTCCGGTCTTTATTCGCCATTAAAAATACATCTCTGAAGAGCACAGCTGGCTAGAGTCTCTGGGATTTGCCTCATGACCAGCTCTTCACAGAGGTTCTCTGCTGAATGACTGTTCCGGAGGTTTCAGTGTACAACTGACAACACCCCTGATTATCTAGTTGGAGCTGGCAGTGGGGAGAGGAGGATGGCACCAAGGCCCACGGTAACTATTTCAGGGCCTTGTCTTTTCTCTAAGATGAGCTACCATCAAGGTCAGTGCATTTCTGTATGTCCTCATCTCCCAGAGCCGGGAGGTAAACCTGCAGTCTCCTGCTGAGTCTCCATCCTGCCCCAGCTGCTAGGGAGGTAGGCATTACATGATTTTTACATCTAGCTGACCCATCTACCCAAGTGCAAAGACAGAAAGTGGCCCATGCCACCACGTGGAGAGTTTACAAGAAGACAGAATGGGAACTCCCAATGCAAACAACCGTGGGAAGGGCTCTTTTTTCTCCTGGGAAGGATCTCATTCAGACTGGGCTTCCTGTCTTAGCTCTAGGGTGTGCATAGGACAGCAACACCTCAGCATTTTCCTGCATGACAGGCACTAGTCCAGTTCACATCCTCCCTCCTGTAAGCGAATGCAAAACCCCTAAGGCAGCAGCAAGACGGTTGAGAAAGAGCTTTGAGAGGTAACAGAGTGGGTGAGTTCCAGGGAAAAGTCATTCCTGAGAACAGAGATCAAATCAGGTGTTGAACGAATTGAGGGTTCAATTTATTCCTCATTGAGGCCCTTTTGAGAAACAACCTCAAGTCTCTGGGGGACTCTGACCTTTCAAAGGTGACTATTAATCTCTGATGCTGGGCGAGGCCACTGCTCAGAACTTTGATAGCGGCACTAACTTGACTCAGAATTAAAGTGGAGGCAGGCAGAGGAGCGGAGGCAGGCGGAAAGTAAGAGCCAGGTGCAAAGTTAACAGATTGCTAATCAGTGCATAAATAGCCATAGTTAAAACACAGCGTCACCAACGGCTTCTCCTCTGAGCCTGCCTGGCTGGCAATTCCAGTAAATGGGCAGGATCTAAGCTTGGCTGGCAGGGACCACCCTCTCCCACTATGACTGACCATTCTGCTTCTTACCTTTTCTCCTCTCTCCTCCTCTTTTGAGTTTTGTTGGTTTGGTGTTGGTTTCGGTTTTTCGTTACTGTTCTTACAAAGCCCAATGACTTACCTCACACCCTCCTCACAACAACCCTGTGATGCAGGTGCCACTACCCTCCTATTGTATGGATGAATAAACTGAGGCCTAGCAAGATTTAGTTACCATCCCAGTGTCCCAGATCCAGCAAGGAACAGACCCAGTCTGGATCCAGACCCTATATTGCAGGTGGCTCATGAAGCATACCCAAAAGCTTTGCTCCAAAAGTCCAAATATAGGAAACAATATTACTTGAGAACCTACAAAATGCCAAGCATTGCTTCAGACACTGGAGGCATGAACAAGATAGATGAGGTCACTCGTCTAGGGAGCTGACACTCTAGTGTGAGAAAAGTAATGGAGAAATGGCCGATAGCTTCAAGCTGGAAATGGTGGCATATACCTGTAATCCCAGCATTCAGGAGGCTGAGGCAGGAGGATCATACAGCCTACGCTGTATAGCAAATTCCAGGTCAGCCTGAACTACATCATGAACTAAAAATCAAGTTACTTCAACTGTGATGTGGTGAAGACAATGAAACAAGACAGGGTGAGGGCCCTGCATGGGGAGGGAGGTAATGTCAGAGAGGCTGGTCAGGAAAGAGCTCTCCAAGGACACGCCAGGTGAATAAAGCCCAAAAGGGTGAGCAAAGATCAGCCACTAGGGAACTCCTAAAGGGAGAGCTCACCAGTAAGAAGGAACAGCAAGCGGAGGGACATAGGTAGGACAAAGTGTAGGTTTCAGAAATAAGCGCAATGTCAGGAGCTTGAGCTCCCGGGGACCAGGAAGAATCCAGGAGTGTCAGTGGCTGGTGCCTGCAACCTCAGCAAACACATGCCTCATGGTCATAGCTCCTCACAGATGGCTGTGTCCCCCTTCCCAGTGGCTGACATTGTAACACATTCCTCAGTTTGCCTTTTAGACATGGATGAATGTGTTGAGATTCCAACTGCCCTCCTGTCAGTAATCCTCACGGTAAAGCCAACGCAACCCTCGATGCTAACTCCCCACTTCCTCCTACCCCTTAAGGAGAAGGTTCTAGAGCTGTTGTTGGCGTGGCCACTCACGAACTCTGGACCCAGTGTCCCCACCCATCTAATAAGACAAATTCGTTCTCTTGGGAGTGGAATGGGCTGATGATCCACTGGGCACCTTGCAAGCTCTCAGCAAGGGTTAGCTATCATTGCAGCTGTTGTGGTGATTAACAGCTAGGGGTTGGCCTGGCATGCCACACCCACGAAGGGATCAACAGGGATTTTCTCTGCACCTCCACCTCCTCCTTTCGTGATTCGTGATTCGTCATCTAGATCTTTCATCAGGCAGAGTAGCAAGCTCACAATGATGATCCAAATGCACAGTTTCCTAATAACAAAAATAACCATTGCTATGGTGCATCTGTATAAATTATGTACCATATCTATGCTAATTGCTTACACGGAACAGTTTACCTCACTCTCAGAACATCTTACGGGCTGGGTCTTACTACTGTCCCCATTTACAAAACAGAGAAGAGCCCTGAGGATTACACGGATAGTGGCAGAGGTGGGTTTTGAATGCAAGCCTTCTGTCACCAGAGCCTGCCCCCTTAAGCATGATATTCAGTCTTCAATGTAGAAAAAAAAATTTTTTTTTTTAATTTTTTGAGACAAGTCTTGCTATGTAGTCTAGGCTAGTCTTGAACTCATGGCAATCCTCCTGCCTCAGCCTCCTGGGTATTGGGATTACAGGCATTCATCACCATGCCCAACTAGAAAATATTTGTTGAATATTACATATTAGTAGCATATGCCTAAAAATCCCAGCTCTCCAGGAGGCTTAGGAAGGAGGATAGAAAGGTCAAGTACAGCCTGGCCAACTTAATGAGGCCCTGACTCAAAACAAAAAAATTTTAAAAGAAGATGGGAATGTAGCTCAGGGAAACACTGTAAGTTCAAATTCCAATATCACACGCACACACACACACACACACACACACACACACACAATTAAACACCTGCTATATGACAGACTAAGTTAGGAGCACAGGGGAAAAAAATCTGAAACACAGCTAATCAGACCATATTGAAATGTATCTTACCATAGATTATGTCAGTCCAGAACCTGAGAATGTGACCTGAGAGTATTTGCCACAAAATCAAGTTAAGATCATCCTGGATTAGGGTGAGTCTTGAGTCCATGGACTGGTCCGTTTCTTAGAAGAAGCATGTTTAGATGCCAGTAAGCACACAAAGACATCAGGCAGAACCATGTAATAACCAAGGCAGAGACTGGAGTCTGTTAGCCAGGATCAGCTAAGGGCACCAGAAGCCAGGAGAGAGGCAAGAGACAGATTTCCTCTCAGAATATCCAGAAAGAAGCAACCTGCTGACACTTTGATGTTGGACTTGTGACCTCCTGAACTATATAGGGACACCTTAACGATGTTTTAAGCCAGCCACTGTGCAGAAATTTGTTCCCACGGCCCTGAGAAAATAATACCCTAATAAAAAGAAGGCTGCAGAAATGATACTTTCTCAAGTCACACTTCAGTCCTATTTGGTAATAAGAGTCTGCGTCTGAAAATCACAGTTCCTCTTCGGCCATGAGTAGGCAGTGGTGGCAGAAGCCAGCAGTGAATCAATCCACGGCCTTACAGGAAGCCAGCTTTCCTGTCAACAAAGCCGAGAATGAAAACATGTGGTCCTCTGGCCGGAGGGCTGGCCACCTGGCCCCTGCCACAGGTTCAGAGAGAAACTATGATCATAAAGAGGAGAAAGAAAATTGGAGAGCCCACCGAACTGGTTTGCATTTGACCCCGAGACTCTTGCCTCCTGCTCAGAATGAATGTGTTGGTAGAGGAAGCTTAAGAAAAAGGTCTAGAGGGGCTGGAGATATAGCTCAGTGACATAAGTGCCTGCCTGGCAAGCACAAGGTCCTGAGTTCGATTCCCAGTACCAAAAAATAAAAGAAATAAAAAGGTCTAGGGCTCCCAAGAGGCAGCTTAACTGATAGGCCTGCTGTCTCCTTACAAACCTGCCGTACACTGAAAGCAGAAGTGTGTAAGCATTTGGCAACTTAGTTCCTTTTGGGGTTCTTGTAAATGTGATGTCTGCATTAAGTCTCCATGTTAGAAAAAAAAATTCCTCCATGCAAAATCTGAAATAATCTTTCAGGACATTTAAGCTCCTAAAGTCTTTTTTCCCATCCAGTACTAGGGACTGAACCCAGGGCCTTAGCACTGAGCTACATTGCCAGCCCTCTCTAAATTTAGTTACCTTTGAGGCAGGCTCTCACTAAGTACTTAAAGTTCCTAGGCTGGGCATGAATTTCATTCCTCCTGCCTCAGCCTTCCTGAGTACTGGCATTACAGGATTGTGACAGCATGCCCGCCTCTGCTGTAATTGTGTTTTGGTACTGGGGATTGACCTCACAACATTCTGTTTGCCAGGCAGGTGCTCGTGACACTGAGCTAAATCCCTGGCCCTCCACTGTAATTCTTACTTTACTTTTAAAGGTCTTCTCTGCCAGGCAAAGTAACTTGAGAACAGGAATTTCTGTCTTGTTCCCGTTGTACTTCCAGTTCCTAATACACAGAAAAACACCATATCATCAGATGGATGGATGGATGGATGGATGGATGGATGGACAAATGGATAGATAGATGGACGGATGGATGGATGGACAGA
>PVLA01010060.1:15533-67897 GCA_004027455.1 Hydrochoerus hydrochaeris
AATTTAAGAAACAACCAAACTAAAAGTCTCATGTAGGATATAAGTACTTTTTAAATTTTTGGAACTTTATATGTTTAATAATGAGTTCAAAATGTATTGAAGTATGTAGGTGGATTGTTATAAGTTGATTGTGAAGGAACAGAAAATTAACAAATTCCAATTTCTTACATGTGCTTAATGATTTAAAGTAATTATTTTATGAATAGGAGGGTGGAATTTTCTCCCACTGTTCTACTGTTCTGCTGTCAGCAAAAACCCACTCACAATTCTTTAAGGTGTGAGTTTTTACCTTTTCTAGGCATATACTGTTATTAAGAAATCTTAAAATGTTTTCCTAAAAGATTTTTTAGGTTATTTGATCAATACTTCCAATAATATTGATATCACTATAATTTTCTATTATATGGTTAATGATAGGCTTTAAATAATAAATATAAAAATCTGATGAACTATATTGTAGTCAGGGGTTGAGAGGAGAACAATTACAATCAGGACACAGAATTTAGAATATTATTTTATGATGGTCACCCAGAGTTTAATACAAGAAAGTGCAAGAAATCTGTCCACAACACTAAAGACCTAGAATATTCAGCCAAGGGCCTGGATCCCACAGCAATGTCCTGCATGAGTCCATATGAAATCCTAGAGCCCATGGCAATGCCTCCCATGAGTCCAGCTGGAGGTCTAGAGCCCATGAGAAGGATTCACAGCAGTCTGTTTTATATATCCATGCTGGGAAGGCCCAGAGGTCAGTGGTGGAAGCCAGAAAGTCTATGCTAACGAGGTGAAGAAGCTGTGCTGATAGATTGTGGGTTCTACACTGGAGCCGAGAAGTCACACTCATAATAGAGACCAAGATTGTACTGAAAAGCACCACAGCCATCCTCAGTGACACAGAGGTCCCAAGCTCCTCTGAAGATAAGAACAGTTGAGTACATGCCAGGGAGCCAGCATGATGAGTTTGTCCTGGAGATGGCATACGTCTTGTCCTCTGGAGCCAGGAAGCAATGCTTGATGTAAGGACCAAAGCTCCCCCAAAGTGAACCACAGCCACTCTCACCAACAATGTCCTGAGCTCCTCCGATGACAATGGTTGAACTCACACTGGGGAAGTTAGTCATGACAAGCCCCTCCGGGAGAACCAATGGCTCAAACAGCAACACTTAGAGAAACCCACAATGCCTAGCTCTTCTTTTCCACATCTCTATTTATGCTGGCAACTTTCCTCAGGGGGACTATCCACACTCAGCAGCATGCTGATTTAATTCAGCTGGTGTTAAGTTGACTACCAGTTTTTAATCCATATATGATATTCTTAAAAGTTTAATATTGATCACCTTCTGTTGATTGTGTGATTGACTTGTAGTACACATCATATTAAACCAAAATAAACAATTTATGAGAAACTACAAACTATATAAACAGGGTAGCATAAGAACTACTAAGCCTTGTAAAACACCCAGAATCCTTTTTTCATGTTGTACACTTGGGTGTGGTGGCCAAGTGTGAATGACAGAGTATATAGAATTGAAATATGAATGAAATCTACCCCTGCTGTCTCCAGGTAATAGAGCACCAGCACCTTCATCACCTCAGTCGTGATTTAGGCAATTGGGTGAATATTTGTGTTATTCAATTTGTCACATGTGTTGATAAAAGAAGTCTTGTTTTATATGCAGGTAATTTGGTCTTATGGTTCATATTCTGCAACACTTGTGGTTTTAAATGAGTTAATTTTCATTGTTTATTTCAAAACTGCATTGGCTTCACCATTCAGTAATATGCTGTCTTTATTTTCCTAGAGGTACAGCATCACTACCTTGTTCTTTGTAGCTATTGTAATCTCAAGTTCAGGTCAGGAAAAGGAAAAACAATAAAAATTTCAAAGTAGTCCTTCTCCTTGATTCCCAAGGTCTCTATCAATCAGGTAGACAGGATGGTCCTTGGAAGCCCACAATGTCCTGAGGTAACTGTTCTTTCACACTGAATGCCATAACTCAAGTGCTTGTGGCAGCAGACTAAAACAAAACACGTATTTTATGTGGATTTCTATAAGGTCATCCAGGTAGTAATAAGTCTCTTACTGCTCTTTTGCTGCTATTATAGTGCCAAATTAATGTCACTATTTTAAAATTTGATTCTATGAAACATATATTTTCTCATGCACTGGAATTGTCCCATTTAACTTTTAGTGCTTTGTACTGTGTTCCATTTGAATGATACATTTCCTAAATGGCTCTTCCTAGAAAATATTAATGGATATTCCCAACATCTCTATTTTTTCTTACTCTGTTTTACTTTCATGAATATTGTCATTATATGTATAAAATGATTTTGCACATTTTTCTATTTCATTTGTTTTTTATGATTGTGCTTTTACCCTATTTTTCATGAATTGATTAGACTTGAGGTAGAAAATCTTGCACTCAACATTTCATTTAAAGACACAACATACATTACAGCTAACATAGCATTTAAATTCTTAACTTCAAATTCAGTAAAATGATACAAAATAGAGTTTGTAACCTGGAACATGTACCATTAGCTAAACTAAGTTGATAATGCCCACCCATAGCCTGCCTATATTTATCCACTCCCAAACTTTTTGCAGATTTCAGTATACATCATACAAAAATGAAATATGCCCAACAATAAAGAAACTTACCAAAAGCCAGATTAGCCTGTTGTACACTGTAAACTGATTCCTTCCTCTCAGTTATAACCACATGCACAATTTCCCTCAAAATTAAATGTTGCTCTAAATGGTTCCTTTCCTTTGAAGTCAGTGTGTAACTCTTTCCAAACAATTTAATAAAGGAAGCAATTAATGTTTTTCAAATCATCAAAAATTTTTGAGGAATTTTGCAATGCCTGTGGAAGAGTCACACCCTGAAACTGTATTCATGACCACGTTGTTTGTTTCACATATAAATTCTTAACTTAGGGAACTATACCCAGGGGAATGGACCTTTGTTGTAACAATCTCAAGGTCCAAATGAAGCAATTAGGTGAAATTTTTCTTTTGTTACTTAAAATGTAATTTCTTCTAAATCAGTATTACCCTGATATTCATGTGTTAAGGGGAAAAAAGGGCCAACTCACCCTTAACACATGAAATGTACTTCTGAAAATTGTAGAGGAAATGTACAGCCACAAAAACATAGCCATATTCATTCCTGTAACCTCAACATAACAGAGCTGAACACTAGCACCCCTTTCCTTTTTTCTTTGAGAGATTGTTTAGTGTGGTATGTACACCAAAACTGAAAGGAAAAAGGTTGCTAAAACCCACATGGGTACAGAAACATTTTTGCAATAGTATCTATATTTTAATCTACTGATTTTTAAAATTATTATGATGTAATTCTAAATTCCAATCTCTTAATTTTGTCTATGATGACACAGTGGTTTTGTTTAATGATTCTGAGTATATGGCATAAACTTCCTTTCAATGGGTGGCTTCCATACATTGAAAGCCATAATTTTTTTTAGTATCTGAATGTGTTTTACATACAGAGACAAAGTCCATGGCTGCTTCAACAGTTAAATGGGGGCTACATTACATAAAAACTTTTAAAAATAGTAATTATCACATCATCATCTCACATTTTAATATAGAATTATTTCAATAAAGTTCTGCAAATTCAAAGTTAGAGATTTGTTTCAAAGAAAGCTCTCTAGTCCTCTCAGTCATATAATTGATGAGGAACAGATTTGATTATTAGTAGTCACTTACTACCACAATAAATACCATAAGAAACAACAGAAGAAAAGATTTAAAGTGTTGAAGAAATCAGAAAAATACTTTTAAGAAGTTATGTTATTTTTGAACAGATTTGACTAGCAATATAGTTTTAAAAAGAATATATGGATCCAGCCCATTATTTAAAAATAATTCAATGGTTTCAAAGTGAAAAAATATTTTATTAATTTTAAGACACAAAAGTTTACCTTGTCCTCAAGGAGTCTGACAGAAGGTAAAAGGAAACACAAACTTAAGATTGCAATGATGAAACTCTGAGAAATTAGAGTAGGAAAACAGTTGAACAATTTGTTTCTAATAATTACTGATCAAAAATGTTCCTTCAAATACTTAGAAATACTAATAGGTCACAGGAATGAAGATATGTGCCAATGCAAATATTTTCAAAAGCTATTCTTTTTAGAAGTCAGTACCAACATACATAAAAAGAAATCCTACAGCCAATGAAATTTTAAGTACCTTAATGTAATAGAGGCACTTCAAATAAAAACTCTTGTGGAGAAGGCTTTAGCTTCCTCTCAATGAAGACATTTTCATGACCATGATAAAAATGAAAACAGAAGTGAGAAAAATCATCAGACTGCTCATTGCAGTGAATATGGGAGGGGCATCATGTTCTTCCAGTTAATTCAGGGTCAGAGCAGGAAACACACCAGTAGCATATTGAAAAGCTATAAGTTTAGTTTCATAGACGTATATGATTCTCATGGAACAGAAACTTCACATATAAAGCATAACCCAAATATATTCCTCAGTCACCAATGAAGACTAAATCTTTTATGAGTTGATAACTGTGCAAAGACCAGGTTATAAACTGTCATGAAGCAGTCCTAGGCCACTACTGCAGGCATGCACATTTTTGCAAGCAATTATATGCATGCAAAAAGTACTGTACGATGCTTTCTGTGAGAGAGACAGTCTGGTTTCCCCGAAGGTTCAGGCAGCTTTAAAATAAATACTGTAGAGTTTAAGAAATCAACCCGAATAAGACCTAAACAAGACTGCTCATATTTATGTTTCCATACAAGTAAACATGCAGACAATATAATGTGATACTAGTAATGTGGAGAAGCAGACTTTAATATATTCTTCTAATGTAACACTGCAGCAATAAAAAATAATCTCGGTTATACTTGATAACTTCAGTATAATTTTGAACAAAATACTGGTGAAAAGAATCAGATGCAATATAAAATAAACATTTCAAAGTGCATAAATTTCAAATGCAGACTGATTTAAATTAGTCTAAACTTTCACTTATGTGTTGCAGTTGGAACACAAATTTATGGATATCACAGCCTCATCTCCAGCAGACCAGGATAGGCAAGTTGACCCAAAAATGAGTATGCATAATTTGTAATGGGCTAAAAATGTTTTGTCCTTTTTACATTGTATAAAAAATGTGATTTTGTTATTTTAAAACACTTGACTATATTATTGGCCTACTGGGAGAGAGAGACAGAGAATGAGCAGTTAGTTGAACTCAGTGACTTTTCAAGTTCATGATGCATATAAATTGTCTTTCTAAGTTTTGGGATAAATTGTATCCCAATATTTAAAGAAAAATATAACAGCCATTCATGTAAGGTATAAGGCAAATCATAAAAATGACTAAGAGGGTGTTTGCTGGTGTTCGAGTGAGAACAGACTTTGGTGTGTCCTAACATCCGGATGACTTCCTTTCCCTGTTCCTATCTTGTGCCATAGACAAGGAGATTCATTGCAGGCACTGGTGTGCTCTGAACCACAAGTTTGGTGGGAAGCATTGAGTTAGAGTAGAACACACAATGGAGAAAGAGGAGGATCCCGTGGCAGGAGCAGATAACAGTTGGGTGGGACACACAGATGAAGAAGGCATTTCTGCATCCACACTTACAGGCATTCTAATGCGAATGATAACTATGAAAACTCAGAATGCAATGATGATCCAGATCTTCAAAACCTCTTGATGACATAAATGATTAAATCTGACAGCTGCAGACTTAGCGACAGAGTAGGATGAAGAAAGAATGAATTCTGGCTCTACTGTCGATGGGAGACCACTGGTCTTAGGAAGATCGCAAGCATTTAGGCCTGGAGAGTGAAGGTTAGCTGAGGAATATATCCCCAGCTCAAAAACAAAGTGGCTCAACTGGTACTGGCAGACCTACCTCAGTCAGTCACTGGTGAATGCCATCCTCTGCACTGCAATCATGTACCAGTGTGCGCTTGCTTTGGCACACATGTACTAAAATTGAAATCACAATGTGATGATAAATAAATAAATATTCCAGTACACAAAAAGTGCCACAAAAAACAAAAGATTGCTCTTGCTACATATTGCTGGAGATAATGATGCTACCTCAATGAGGACTCTGGATAAAATAAATATCTATAATTGGTATATTGTGCAATCTTATTTTTTTATTTCAAAGAGAAAAAACCCAAAATTTCAAAACAAGATAATAGGAAGACAATAAAAGTTAATACATTATGTATTGTTAACTTCAAATTAGTTATTCAAAGTACAAGATATGGCCATTTAATTGTCCAGACAATATTACCACAAACCTTTCTTTTCAATGAACTATGAGAAATTTGTAGCATAACTGTCCTAAATATTATATCACATATATACATATAAATGTATGTATTGCTTTTCCACCCTTCTTTTCTCCTTTACCCATCCTAGTTCTCTTTCCTTTTGAAGAGTTTCTTTTCATGTTATAATATCTATTGTAATGTTTGGATCTTATTTATTCTTTAAGCTTTCATACTAGAGAGACAATATGATGTCTGCACATATGAGTCTGATTATTTAATTTGTGGGTATGGTTTCAAATTGCATCCATTTACCTATAAAAGACTCTAGTTTATCATTCTTTATGACTAATGCTCCATTGTCTAAAAAAATCACATCTTTTTTTAATCCATTCTTTGGTTAATGGGCATTTGGGTTGTTTCCAAAATGTTTGTATGCATAAAATGTTTATTTGTATAAAATCGTGCTGCTATAAAAATAGGTGCACATATAGTGCTGCAGTATGATGTTTTTAACCTCCCAGGAGAGATACCCAGGAAAGTAATAACTGGATTGAATGAGATCTCTAATCCTGGTTTCTTGAGATATCTCCAAACTGACTTCCACAGTGGTTGCACCATTCTACATTCTGACCAACAGTAGAGAATGGTTCCTTTTCCCCACACCCTGTCAACATTTATTATAGTTTGATTTCTTTCAGTTTCTTTTATTCATTTATTTATTTTTGTCTTTTTGAGGCAGGGTCTCACTATTCAGGTCAGGCTGGCCTTGAGATTACTTTGTAGCCCAGACTGGTCTCGAACTTGAAATGATCCTCCAGCCTCAGCCTCCCGAGTACTGGGATTACAGGCATGTACCAACCACCACATCCAGCTGTAGCCTGATTTCTTGATGACAGCCATTCTTTCTGGGATGAGATGGAATCACAGTGTTGCTTAAATTTGCATCTCTCAAATGATCAGTGATGTTGAACATCTGTTTCATGTCTTTATTTGCTGTTTTTATTTCTTCATCTGAGAAGCGTGTATTCATCTAAGATGTTCATTTTTTGATTGGGCCTTTAAATTCTGGAAGTCTGATTTTTTATTTTGAGTTGTTTATATGTTCTCAGTAGTTCTCAATAGTAACTCTTTGTCTGAGGAACAGCAGGCAAACATTTTCCCATAATGTGGGTTGTCTCTTCACTCTCTTTATTATTTCTCTTTCTGTGCAAATTTTTTAATAAAATAAGATCCCAGTAGTTGATTGATTGTGACAGTTCTTGTATGACTGGGGTTTTATTCATAAAGCCTTTGCCTACACCAATGTGTTCAAGAGTTTTACCTATTCTATCTTCCAGCAGCTTTAATGTTTCTGCTTCAACATTGAAATCTTTCATCCATTTCAAATTTAGTTTTGTGTATGGGAAAAGATATGGGCCCAATTTAAATCTTCAGCATGTGCAGGGACAGTTCTTCCAGCACCATATATTAAAGAGGCTATCTTTTTTCCAGTGAATGTGTCTGGCACCTTTGTCAAAGATATAATGGCTGAGTATATATGAAGTTGTTTCTGCATTTTCTAATCTGTTCCATTGATCTTTGGGTCTGTTTCTTTGCCAGTGTCAAACTGTTTTTATCACAGTAGCTTTATGCATAATTTCAAGTTAGGGATTGTGATGCCCCTTGTCTTGTCTTTGTTGCCTAGGATTGCCTTTTGTTTTCTAGGTCACTTTTGGTTCCAAATGAATTTTAGGATTGTTTTCTCTAATTCTTTGAGATATTCTGTTGGAATTTTAATCATAATTGCATTAAATCTGTGTAATAGTTCCAAATGAATTTTAGGATTGTTTTCTCTAATTCTTTGAGATATTCTGTTGTAATTTTGATCATAATTGCATTAAATCTGTGTAATAGTTTTGGAAATATGGCCATTTTCACTATATGAGTTCTCACTACCCAAGAGAACAGGGTATTTCTCCATTTTCTAGTATCCTCTTCTATCTCCTGTTTCAGGGAACTGTAATTTTTAATGTTAAGGTCTTTTACATCCTTCATTACATTGATTTCTAGGTATTTCATTTTTTTTATGCTATTGTGAAAGGCATTGTTTCCCTACTTTTTCTCTCAGTAAGTTAGTTATTTGTGTACAGGAAGGCTACTGATATTTGAGTGTTGATTTTGCATTCAGCTATCTTACTGAATTTGTTTCCTAAACATAGTAGTTTTTAGTGGAGTTTCTCAGGTCTTCATGTAGAGTATTATGCCATCTCCAAATAATGATAATTTAACTTCTTCTTTTCTACATTGTACAATATTGTAAGAAATTGGTTAAGACATAATAAACATGTATGGCATTTTTAAAAGAAATACAACACTATCATAGCCTCATTCGGATTTACAATAAATAATAAATAACATTTACAGCCGTGTTGTCACAAATGAGTAATCTCTGGAAATGCATGTAGTTTTTAAATCTAACAGACTGCTGGCTTTAGACCTGCAAAGTCAGTGAAACACTAAACCCTACAGGCATTAAATTGTATTTTATCTCAATAGCCATCATCGCAGCCTGTGTTTCTCTGGATCATCTGGTCACTTCTGATGGGGTTGGGAGGTTTGGTTCTTCTTGTTTTCCAGCCTGTGTGCTGGAGGGGATGGCATCTGGATCTCCTCTAGTGGCCTGCACATGGTGCTGATTCACAGGGAGGACTGGCTTCTTGGTGACTTCTTGTTCTCTTTCTCCACAGTCAGCAAATGGTGCTGATTCATGGAAAAAGGTTGGCATCTTGCTGTCCCACCAGTGGCCCATACATAGTCAAGAAGCTCAATTCCTGGATTGTGCATATGGTAAGAGTATGCTTAGTTTTACAAGAAGTTACCAACTGTCTTCTGAGTGGCCACACCATTGCTCTGTTTAAAGCAGAGCTTTTTCTTCCCTAGCCTGCTCCTCTAACCCCAGCTTCTGCCCATGACCACTTCCAGAGTTGCTTGCACACTTTCAGATGGCATAACAGCAATGCTTCTACCACTCAGGGTACCAATTTTTCTGTCTTAGTCTGTTTTATGTTTTAAACATAAGATATCTAGCATCAGGTATTTTGTATACCTGATGCTAGGAAATGTATCAAGAATAAAGGTTTATTTTGCTTCTGATTGTTGTAGATGGGAAGTTCCTGCAACTGAAGGGACCCATGTTGTGCTACAAGATAGCATATGACATTACATCACATCATGAGACAGGACATTGAGCCAGCATTGCTTTCTTAAAACAGCCTGATCTTGTGGGAACTAATATGTGCTTGTGAGACCTAACACCCTCCAGGAGATCAGCACTAACCCACACCTGCTTTGTTTTGTGTCTGAAACAGGGTTTCACTATGCAATTCAGGCAGGCCTTGAACTCATGGTGATTCTCATGCCTCAGCCCACCTAGTGCTGAGAGTACAGGTGTGTGCCACCATGCTTGGTTTATTAATCCCTCTTAAAGACATTTATATAACAAATGGCAAATAAATACATGAAGAAATGTTCACCATCACTGGTCATTCGAGAAATGCAAGTTAAAACAACATTGAGATTCCACCTTACTCCTGAAAGAATAGCTGCCATCAAGAAATCAACTGATAACAAATGTTGGTGAGGCTGTGGGGGGAAAAGGAACACTGCTCCACTGTTGGTGGGGATGTAGACTGGTGCAACCATTATGGAAATCCATATGGAGAATTCTCAGAAGACTAGGATTGGAAGCCCCATTCAATCCAGCTATCCCCCTCCTGGGCATTTTCCCCAAAGAACTGAAAAGTTCATATCACAGTGATATATGTGCAACCATGTTCATAGCTGCACAATTTGTGATAGCTAAATCCTGGAAACAACCAAGATGCCCATCAACTGCAGAGTGGATGAAAAAGATGTGGCATTTTTATACAATGGAATATTACTCAGCTATAAAAAAGGGTGATCTTGAGGCCTTCATAGGCAAATGGAGTCAACTTGAGACTATCCTCATTAGTGAAATAAATAAGAATCATATTTATAAATATCATATTGTGCCTCTAGTGTAAAAAGTAAATAAGAACTGCAAGTGTAATAAAACCAAAATGTGTAATTGCTATTGTAAAAAAGAGAAGAAAAGAAAGTGCTCTAAGGGGTATAGCTGCATGTAAGTTTGAGTGTGTAGAATAGATGACCATATTGCTGAATCTTGTTGGATCTTTGAGCAAAACTGTTTGTAGTCTGACTGTTTGAATATTTACTATGTACCCTTTAACTTTGTAACTTGAACAACTACATCCAGGATGACAGTACATAATTTACAAATTACTGATTTCTTAGTGGGGCTTTTTCTCATTCTTGTTTTTCTTTCTTTCTTTTAGAATTCTGTATTATTGCTACCCTTTTTTGTTTTTTTTTTCTTTTTTTCTTCTCTTTAAATAAAATTTTTAAAATGTTTAATTGCTATTGTAAAAAAAAGAAGCTCTATAAAAGATATAGCTGCATGTATGTTTAGATGTGTGGGATTGATGACCATATTTCTAGGTTTTTTTTGGATTGTTGAACAGATCTGTTTGCACTCTCATTGCTTTAGTGCCTACTTTGTGTGCTTTAATCCTGTAACTTGAATAACTATTTCTAAAAGAACAATGTGTAATGTATCAACTAGTGATTTCTTATTATTTATCTTCTTTTCTTGAAATTCTGTAATATTTCTACCTTTTTCCTGTTTTTTTTTCTCTTTAAATAAAAAAATGAAAAAAAGACATTTATATATTTCAAAGACCTGATGTCCCAGTTTGATCACTTTGGGGGTTAAGCCTCAGCATGAGTTTTGGTGGAAATGAGCTATATTTACAAAGCAACCATGCTGTATGATTATTTTGTATGTGGTTGGATTTGATTTGCTAATGTTTTAGTGAGGGATTTTGAATGTGTATTTATGAGAGATATTGGCTTGTAGTTTTCCTTTCTTACAATGTCTTTTGGTTTGGTCTGAGGGGAATAGATCAGTTTTGTCTTAGAGCATTTTATCTGCTTGCATAGAACTATGCATAAAGTTCTTTGATTATCAGTTTAGTGCCCATGGGAGCAATAATTTGCCTCTTAGTACTCTGTGTCTTTTCTTGCTTTTTACCTAGCCTACCTGGCTAGAGGGCTATTAATTTTATTAATCATTTTGAACAACCAATTTTTCATTTCATTGATTTTCTGGGATTTTTTTCTTTGTTTCTCTTTCTTTCTTTTTTGTGATAGTGGGACTTGAACTCAGGACCTTGTATGTGCTGGCCAGGCACTGTGGCATTGAGCCATATCCCTGGCCCTGATTTTCTGTTTTCAATTTCAAGGAGTTTTGCTCTGATTTTTATCATTTATTTTCTTCTGCTTCCTCTGGGTTAATTTGTTCTTCCTTCTCTGGTTCACTAAGGCCCTTAGATGACTGACTTTAGGTCTTTCTTTTTTCTAATATGTGAAATCAGTGCTGTGACTTTTCCTCCACTTCAGTTGTTGCATCTCACAAGTTTTGATAGCTGTATTTTCATTTTTATTGAATTTTATTGAGTTTAAAATATATTTTTGGAATGTTTTTGACATGTCTATGACCCATGTGTTATTTTTTAAAATTAAAAAAAATTGTATCCTCTGTGTTTTCAGTACATAATGATTACATTCATCATGGGGAGTTGGTGTATTACATAACACATATTAGTACTTTTTTATTTTTGTTTGCTCTTTTAAGATAGGATTTCAGCTGTGTAGTTCAGACTGGCTTTGAATTCATTTTATAGCCCAGGCTGATCTAAAACTTGATATAGTTATCCTGCCTCAGCCCCCTGAGTGCAGGGATTACAGATGTTCACCACCACATCTGACACTACGTGTTATTTTGAAATGTGTTGTTTTAAGTTATTTAGAGGTTTTTAGCTTTCTTACTGTTACTGATTTCTAGTTTAATTTTATTATGCTTTGAGAACATAGTTTGTATAACTGTCATTAATTTAGACTCAAACTTGTCTATTTTTTGTCTGTGTCTGCTCTCATGTTGCTGAGCATGGTGTGTCTTTTGGGAATCTGTGCAGTTATCTGAGAGATTATTTCTGATTTCTATTATTTCCAGAGCCCTGTTTCCACTTCAGAGGAACCTGGTGGGGTCTTTTGGATTGTCCCACCTCATTGTCCCCTGGATTTATCTTTGGTGAACTGGATGTCTGAGGTTGCATTTTGCTTAAGTGCCTTTTCATTTTATTTTCTCTCTCTCTCTCTCTCTCTCTCTCTCTCTCTCTCTCTCTCTCTCTTTTAGTTTAATTCCTGGGGTGATGCTTGTAAGCTGCCTATGTTGGGTGGCTTTCTTAGTAGTATATAGGACCCTTAGGTGATGATTACTTCTCAAAGGTATCTTGCAAGTGTAGCTGCTTTTTGGATTGTGAGTCTGTTGGAAGATCTCACCTCTTCCATTTGTTGGAAATGTGAAGTTGTTGCTTGTTTGGCCCAGTCCCTGGTCCTGTGGCACTGTGCCACAGTATTTTCTGTGACCCTTAATTAATCTCAGTCATGGGTTTTTAGGGCCAACAGTTATTTAGAACAATTATGTCAGTTTTATCTATAGTGGTACCAATAACATCAAACACAGCCTATAAATAAACTGAGCTAATCCTTAATTTGCAACTTTTAATCCTATGAACTAGATTTGTGATTATGTAACAAAATGTAAAACAAACCAGATAACTGAATGCAGTATGTAAGTCTGTAATATGTCAATTTTGCCCTCAGGATTAAAATTTAAAGTGGATTAAAGAGAAAATAGAGAAGTAGAAAAAGAGAGAGTAGAAGTAAGATTGGAGAACAAAGAGGGATCCCACCAGCTTGGGGAAAATGCTGCAGGAGACTGAAGGAAGAGAGAGGTGCGAGAGCAGAACAGAACCTCACCCTCAAAACGGTAAGGAACTGCTTTCACACTCACAAAAGCATCGAAGGAGAAAGAGAAGAGAAAGGTCACCCTGACCATTGTCCCTAGGTTCCAACAGCTCCTCTTGCACAGTGAGTTTGGCTCAGGGAGAAGGCCCCACCAGCTACTGCCTTCTTTGTTGAAGTTTTTCTTTTTACTCTCTCTGTGGGCTTCAGTTTTCACTTCAGCTTCTTCTTGGGTCTAGGGGACCCACTTCCTTTCATCTAGTCTTCCTCACAATGTCCAGCATCTGGACAGTGACTCTCAGAAAGGCTGCTTTCTCTGCTGCTTACTGCTCTGCCATCTTCCTGGAAGTTCCATTATTTCAGACTTAAGCATGTTTTAATGGTGTGGAGTATGTTCTGTTTTAATGACTGTCATGTGAGATTGAGAAACATAGCCAGCCCTGGGGTTCCTTCTGCAGTCTGCATGGCAATGCTACCCTCTTGCTCCCGGACCCCCAGCCCTTTCTCCCTTCTCATCCTCCTCCTTTAAGATAGTCGGGGCAGGACAAGGATGAACTTGAGGAGACCAAGGAGATCAGCCTTTCCTGTGGTCAGGTCCTCACCTCTACACCTGATTCACCAGTGTGGACAAAGAAGGATACAGGACTTAGCAGAGAAGATTTCTGGGACTTCAGAACTTGCCAGCCACCCACCAGGGAACTGAATCATCAACTCAGTCTTTCCAGACAGAGAGAGTGAGATGACCAGGTAAATTTCCTTGGATCCATGAGGAATGACTCATTTCCTACTGACTGAAGATAACAAAAATATCAAAGATTTGAGTGGAACAGAAGCACCTAATAGCCAAAGTGAAAAACTGCACTTTGCTCATCATCCATGCCATTTGGATAAAGATGACAAGATTTCTGTGATGAGCTGTGCAGGTGGCTCATATGCTGGTTGGTGTAGATACCTCAGTAGGGGAGCTGGGTGGCATGGCAGGCAGGGCTGTCCAGGAGGCTGAGCCAGCTGTGGCAGGGCTGTGTCTTTCACACAATGTGTTAAGGTTTTGCAGCAGGTCGATGTAGAACAGAAAATGGGACTCTTGTTTCATTTCTTTTCTTTTCTTTTTTCTTTTTTTCCCTCATTGTATCTGCTTTCCTCAGTAATGGACAGAGACCAAACTGTTCCTACTATCTAGTATTTAAGAACTGGGACTTAAGGAGTCCACCTGCCCCACCTCCCCACCATTGTCGCCCTTCTCCCAAGAGACCACTGCTGCTGTGTGAGTGCCCCAAGCATGATCTGTCCATGCAGACAGGGATCTTTTCATCTGGTAGCCATGCCCAGCCCTGCATTTTTCAATAGCATCTTTCTCTGCTCTGCTGCTAAACACCAAATATCCACCCTGTAGGAGAGGGGATCGTGCCCAGGACTGACCAGTGGAACTGTGCCTGGGTGGACATGTGGTCATGCTGCCCTCCCTCCAGCATGGGTTTAGCATGCTTCTGTGTCCTCTTCTTCATCCATTGTTTTCTATTTTCCTATCACCCAGCCTACCTAGTCTTTCAGCCTCCTTGGTTTTTACTGAACCTCAGAGTTTCTTCTGCTCTACTTGGCACCCTGCCTGTGCCTTTAAGTCTAGTTCTGACTTGGCAGTATGGTTTGGTTGTCTGGCAGCTTTGATCTATGTTCAGTCTTAAGTAGCCAACACTTAATCTTGGAAGGCTGTCTTGTCATCAAAGGGCTATTGCAAGAGGATGTCCTTGAAAGGTTGCCTTGGTGAGCAGGGTTCTAGATGACTTCCCAGGTCACTGTAGTTCTGGCTTCTGATTCTCAGCATATGCAACTTAGTGGCTTCTCAGGGTTCATCAGGAGGCTTCTGGGAGAAACATGGAATAGAGGGAGGCAGCTGGTGCCCCTCAGAATTCATTGCTAAGCAACAGCATGTAGAAGCAACAGAGACTTTTTTCCTTTGCATTACTGGAGCCTGAACCCAGGGTTTTCACACTGAGCTCCAACCCAGCTATTTAATTCTTTTATTTTGAGATGGGAGCTCACTAATTTGCTAGATTTCCCAGTCTGGGTTAGTACTTGACACCCTCTTGCCTCAGACTCCTGGATGTTTGGATTATAGGTATCAGCCACCATGCCTGACTCACTATGTAGTTTTCATAAAGTATCAGTTATTTATTTAGTTAGTTTTTGAGACAGTCTCACTATGTGGTTCAGGCTGGCCTTAAACTCACAACCATCCTCCTCCTCAGCCTCCCAAGTGCTGGGATTACAGGTGCACTCCACCATGCCTGGCTCAACATACCAGTTCTTTATTACTCTTTATGATGAAGGAATGTTCCATTCTGTGAATGAAATAACATTAGTGTACTATAATATTATTTATGAAATATGTAACATTATTCATCAGCCAACAGAAATCTGTGTTGTTTTCTCCTTGGGACTACTGTGAGTGAACATTTAACTATAAGTGTTTGTTTATATACCTGTTTGCAATTTGTAATTTTTGTTGTTTGAAGCCACTAAGTGGTGGTTATTTGTTACAGCAGCAACAGGAAATTAATACAGATACTAAGCCTAGAATGGCAAACCTTTTAGAGACCAGATGCCCAGACTGCAACCCCAACCCACTTATTTATCCCAAAATGCCCACAGTGCAGTTAAACTTGAATAGTGAGTTTATAGTTTAGAAAGAAACAAGGTGGCAACTTGGCTTGTGGGGTGACAGAGAGGGCTCTACTTGCCTGCTGGGGCACATGCACTGTAGGTTTGCTCCTGCTATACTGAGGCAACCCAGAGCCCAGTCTTCAGTACAAACACATGAAAGGGCCCTAGGCTGCTTGTGCACATGCCCATTCACAGGTGATAAAGCCCCCTGGGCTTGGACAAAGCATTATTTCATTCAACTGGTTTCCAGTACCTACTAGGAAACTGAGTGGCATTGTCAGCCCATGCCTGATACTGAGCCACTTAGCAACTTAGTGTGACTCTTAGCGTCAAAAAGGGTTGGCTCAGAGCAAAGCCCATGGGGTTCAATCCCCAGGAAAGAGAGAGTGAGAAAGAAAAGAGACAGAGACACAAAGACAGACAGAGACAAAGAGCTAGGGTCATGCTAAGGTTCTTGCTGCCTCCTCCATCCTCAGCCCTCCTCCCTCTGCTCCTGCCCCTTCCCTCTTCCAGGGAGCCCCCAGAAGCACCCCAGCTCCCAGGACTCCTCAGTGGTCAGAGTGATGGATTTGCCTCCATCTTGCCAGGCCCAATCTCTCCTGCCCTGCTTCCCATCAGACCCACCATATCTGAGCTCCCACCTTGCCTCCACCAGTGTGGAAGGTCCAGTGATTAACACATAGGGTCAGAGACCTTGGCCCCACTGCCCTGCACTGACCATGGCTCATGTGCCTACCTCTGTCTCTGATGGCTTCTTGGAGAGGATGTGTACACACTGACCTCACATCCCTCAGCTTTACTGACCTACTTCTCCCAGAGCCATGCTGCCCTGCTCTCTTTCAAACACATCTCCTCTGCTCCTTGTGGAGAAGACTGTCCTTGTGCTATACATCTCACTGCTGTGTAACTTCCAAGGCCCATTCACTTACTCCAGCAGATGTTCCCAGACCAGGAATTAGCCTCAGACCAGGCCACTGGCATCAGTCAAACTGGCAGTGAGACATTGCCAGTGGACATCAAAATACCTCTCATATGGCCCCCAAAAGTCTAGGTATAAAAGGTGGGGTCCTTAGCTTGGCACTAGCAGGAAGCGTGGAAACCTAAGAGTGGGGCCTAGTGGGAGGTCTTTGGGTCATGGATAGTGAGGCCTCAAAGGGAACTGAGGGGCCCCAGTATCTTTTCTTTCACTTTCCAACAATGAGATGGGCAGTTTTGTCCACCACATGCTGCCCATCATTGCCACCTGACAACTGCCAGAGGCCCAAAAGCAATGGGCCCTGTGATTGCAGTCAACACCCTTAACCAAGGAGGCCTGAGGGAGCTCATTTTCCTCTTCTACCAGGAGTACATGGCAGGAAGGTGCTGTCTGTGAGGAGAGAGTGAGAAGCCCTCACAGATACTGACCCAGCTGCAACCTTGACCTTGGACTTCTCACGCTCCCAAGCATGAGCCATAGACTCCTGCTGTTTATAAATTCCCTGACGGTGGCTTTTTTTGTTATAATGAACTGAATAGCTAAGACAGTAGATATACACATTGTTCCTAACTCAGGATGATTAACTTACTTCTTTTTTTCTATCTTTACGATGGTGCAGAGGCATTGCACATTTGTTTTGATTTTTGAAGGGCTGGAATTTTCAGAATAAGTCCTTACAGTGCCTTCTGGTTCTCATCTACAGGATCACAAAGACAAACCACTGATACTCTACAGTGCGCTGAGTTGCTAAGCTATGATGTTTAGGAGGTTAGGTGTATTAAATGCATTTTTTACTTAGAGTATTTTAAATTTTTGACACTTGTATTGGAACATAACCCACTGTAGGCCAAGCAGAGTTTGTACATGGTGAAATTTATCGTGAGGAATCAGTTCATGTGGCTATAGAGCTGCATGGTGGGAGTACACTTTGTCTTGGTAAAGAGGTCTCGCTGCTCAGTAGGGGCTGGCAGAGATCACACATTCTGTGCTGATACTGTCTGCAGGCGTCTGAACATTAGTCTGCTGCTTTAAAGTCTCAGGTGGCCCGACTGCTCTGTAAGCAGTTGTGTTAGTCAGATTTCTATTGAGATGAGAAAATGCTTGAGAATAACAGTTTAAAGGAGGAAAGGTTTGGGGGGCCCATGATACCAGAGGTCTAGTCCATGGTGGGCTGGTTCCACTGCTATGGGCTGTGGTGAGGCAGAGTGTCATGAAGGAAGGTGCCATGGAATAAACTGCTCATTTATGACAGCCAGGAAGCAGAGTGGTGAGAGATCCAGAAAGAAAGAACCTGGGGACAAAATATACCCTTCAAACCATGCCCCAGTGACCTGCTTCAGTCAACTAGACTCCACCTTCCAATAAGTTCTTTGAACCTGAGTTCCTCCATGGCTTAAGCCATTGATGAAGTCAGGGCCCTCATGATCCGGTTGTTTTCTAAAAGCCCCATCTTGAGTACTGTTGCACTGGGGACTGAGCCCCAACACACAAGCCTTGGGGACACAGATCCAAACCACAATGGGAGTCAGAAACCCTTCATTGGGCCCACAAACAATATTTTCTTGTGAGTGCTCAGTGCTGGTGCCAGCTCCTGTAAATGTCCCCTGGACACCCTGTAGCTAGGACCTTGTGTTTTTCTCCAGCTTCTGTTTCTCTGCCTGCTGCCACTGTGAGATTGCTGATTCCCTTCTGTGTCCCTGACACATGCTAGGAACCTTCTCTTTGAGTGAGGCTTTCGAGGGATGAACATTTGCCAGCAAAACACCTTCCCATCTGTGCTGCACTGCTATTCTTGTGGTCACTCCAGGGCACCAGCTGTCATAGTTTCAGGGACCAGGGTGGGAAGGCTTCTCCCCTGTGAGTCCCTCTGTACAAGAGTATCCACAACAGTTGGCTTGGGTCCTTGTGGGACACTGAATTCTTGGGAAGAACTCATTCAGTTTTAATTATGCACTTTCCTCTCTTGGGTTCTTGTGAGTCTGGGCTTGTATAGGGCTGGAATTAGCCCACAACCTGTCATATACTTGATATTCAGAAGCCCTGTGTCTTCTGAGGTTTAAGGATTTTTTTACAGGGACAGGTGTGCACTGTCTATCTTTCCCCTCATGACAAACTATTTCCTGGGAAGGCTTTTTTGGCCACACTCAGAGTCTCTCCCAGAGAGTTTGGAGCATTGTGGCTTCTGACAAGGATCAGTCTGGATTTCCACCAAAAGATCTCAGAGCAAGGAATGTGCATACTGAGCAGTCCTGTGGTGTGTGTGTGTGTGTGTGTGTGTGTGTGTGTGTGGCTACAGAGTCTCACATGGCCTCACACAATGGGCACATTTATTGTATGCATGGGTTTTATGAAAAAAAACCACAGACATTTTGCATTTTCCTCTGTAGAGTGTCCATGTTTCCTGTGAAAGGAACTGCTGTTTAAGCTTTGCTGTGGAAAGAGTGGCCCACAGACTGATAGCCTGGCACACCTAGAGGTTTGTTACAAATGCAGAACATCAAACACTATCCCAGATCCCACAGTTGGACAGGATTGCTTCTCCCATAAGCTGGCTTCTTTCCTCTTGGGAGGAGTTGCTTATGGGGATCATGCTTGTGGCCCATCCTGTTAGGCCAGTGGAAGTCCCTGTACATGGGACTTAGAGATGGCTTTCTCCAGAGTGTCACCTTGGATGAAATGCCCTCTTTACCTGGTAGGCACCAGCCTATACCATGCTTGAACCATGTTGGTCTCATGAGGTTGCTACATGGGAAGTGGGGTCACCTCTTCTGGGTAACCTCCTAGGTAGGTGGGTGGGTGACTCACCACATGAAGCTCTAATGATTTCCAGTCACCATGCTGTCAGGTGCTGTGTGCTGTCCATGGAGAGCTCCTGGTATTCAGCAAACCTGTTTTGCAGAAGAGCGAAGTGAGGGTTTCCAGAAACAAGTCACTTTGTCATATCATGGAGCTAGGACATATCATGACACCTAGATGTTATGCAGACAATACCAGGGAGGCCTGTCCCTTATCAGGATCAGTGCTTGTTGTGTTTGGAAGGAGAGGAGAGGGAAGCCTGAGTGGTGGTCATGCATGGAGGAGGAGCTTACTTGGAAAGGCAGTTAAGCTGGGCCAAGCCAGGGGTTCATTCTTGCACCAAGCCCAGACGGGTCCATGCTCAGCAATGCACATTCCCACCCCTCTGCCTACATCCCAGGCCCCTGAGGGTGGATCTGTGTTTTGCCAAGTCTACCAGGGATTTGAGAATCATGGCTCTAGCTGACCTTTTATTGTTTTATATGCAGGGAATCCGGGATCTGAAGCAGGAAAAGGCTTCCTCACAGATGGCCAGTGCTAGAACTTGCAGCCTGTGCTGCTTGTCCATGAAACTCTGCTCTCGAGCTCCCTGGGCAGCATGGGGTACACACGTGTGTTGGAACAGCTCAGATTCAGGCAGGACTCCACACCCCACAGGGAGTCATGCTGCAAGGGCAGGATGTCACCACATTTCCTGGTATTTAACTCCTCATGCCCTTGAAATTCTGACAGTGATCAATTATTTTTTATGCTGATGAGTTGGCTGCTACCTGGAGCTTCTGGTGGGAAAGACCAAGCTGGCATTAGAGGACTAGGACTTCTATCATGCCCCTCAACCTCCAGGGAAAAGAACAGGCTGGAGCTCAGTTGACCAGTGACCAAAAGTTTAACTAATCATTCCTATGCAGTGAAGCCTCCAAAAGTCCCCAAGGGCAGGGTTTGGAGAGGTTCAGGATGGCTGAATGTGGGGAGGATTCTGCAGGGTGGGAACACCCAGAACAAGGTTCCACTCTGCTCTCTTTGCACACCCTCACCCTATGTACCTCTTCATCTACAGCTTTTGTTAATATGCTTTATAAAAGTAAAACCCAGTAAATATGTTAATGTTTCCTTGAATTCTGTGAACCAATATCTCAAATGGATTGTACCCAAAAATAGGTTGTAGAAGTCCTAGTTTCTAGCTGCTCAGTCAGAAGTACATGTAATACAGTCTGGGCTGGCAACATCTAAAACCTGTGTGGTGGGGCTGAGCCCTCTCTCTGTGGGAGGTGATGCTGTCCCAGGTGGACAACATCAGGACTGAACTGGATCAGAGGACACATTGTCAGTGTCTGTGGGAGCACAGGTGGCTTGCTGGGGAGAAATCCCCACTCCTGAGGTCACACCTGTGGATGGTTAGGCTGTGAAAAAGTCTTCCCTACAATGAGGACTTGACTCTGGAGGAGTTAGAAAATGACCTGTTTTCCAATTATTCCTTGAAAAGTGTCAGCTATGGGTGCACTGGCTCCCTGCAGTTTATCCAAGGCCAGTCTTGCTTTATGGGATGAAAAAGCACATAACTCAGGCATGTAGAGCTGGGTTTTCACTTTGACTTTACCCCCTTTCTGACACTGGGGCAAAATATATGACATCTATAACTTAAAGAAAGAGACATTTAATTAGACTCATAGTTTCTGAGGTTTCAATCCATGGTCAGCTGGATCCCAGGTAGGAATAGCATGATAGAAGAGTGTGGCAGAATAAAGCTGCTTACCTCATGGCAGCCAGGATGAAGAAAGAAAGGGAAAGAACCTGAGAAAATATACATCCTTAAAAGCCATGGCCCCCAGTGTTCTACTTCCTCTAACTAGACCATACCTCATAATAACCCAGTCAGCTATGAACTCATTAATGGATTAAGCCATTGATGAAATTATTGTCCTCATGATCCAACATTCACTCTATGCCCCACTGCATTGGTGGAAATTCCCTCAATACCTTAATCTTTGCTGAGGGAGGAACCATAACAAGTGACTTTGGAGTAGGCTACCTTAATCTCCTAGGGCTCACTTAATTTTTTGGGACAGAGATGCTCTCCATCTCCTTTATAACATTACCATGGGAACTGAAGGAACCAGCCTGACCAAAAAGGAGCAGATTCACCCACCCATGTTCCTCCTTCCATGCTTGGGCAGAGGCAGGTAAGGTTCAGCTGCCCTCTCCTACCTATTTTGGGGGAGAAAGGGTAGAGTCTGAATTCCTGGCCTGGACCTGTACAAAGCAAATAAAGACAGTGCCAAATCTCAGCACAACAAGTAATTAAACACCATGATTGTAAATTGCTAATGAAAGCAAAAGCAGGGTTTTCTCAGGGGCATGGCAGAAAGGTCAATCAGCCCACAGCTAATTGAGCTCCAGTCTGGGAGGCTAGCCATTTCCACAGAGAAAAAGCTTGCTCTTTAATATCTTTCTGAAGTGTGGATCTGGACAAGCAGATAGACTTGAAACACATGGAATGTTTCTTTGACTGCCCTGGTCATGGAAAAGGTTGTATTTTAGGGTACCCAGGAGATACATGATCTTTTTGTAGGGGATCCTAGTCACAGGAGTGGCTTGGTGATGGGTGCCATCTTGTGAATGGGGAAAACAGAAGGTCAAAATGAATGTGCTTGTTATGGTTTATGTTAGATGCCCCCTGACCCCAGTGTCATGCAATCATGGATGCTGCTGAATCTAGTGTTCATGATTGGTTCATTGTCTGGCACTTGGATTGGTTGTGTGAGTGCTACACCCACCCATGGTTGGAGCCAGCATACAGTGTAATGGCAGAATGAAGGGATGTCTTTCTCTAATTTTCTGTTTGTGCTTGCTGTTTGCCACTGCCATGACCCACTGCCCCTTAGCCATGTCATTTTGCCTTGGAGTCAACTGAGTATGAACTGAAACCTCTGACCTGTAAGAAATGAACCTTTCCTTCCCTAACTTTAGGCATCAGGTATTTTGTCTCAAAAAAAAGAGAAAAGTAACTAAGACAGTGCTCTTTGTTCCTGGGAACACAGTGAGAAAGAGGATTCTGTGTTGCTGGAATTTTGAGATTTTTTTGGTCTTTTGTGACAGGGTTTCACTGTGAAGTTCAGGCTCGATTTGAACTCCCTGTGTAGCCAAGGCTGGCCTCAAATTCACAGCATTCCTCCTGCTTCAGCATCACAAGTGCTGCTATTACAGGTGTGTGCAACTTTTCCTGGATGAATTTTGAGTTTTTTAATAGCAGAGGTTGGTCCAGTTGCTCACCCAGCCTCCCAGCATAGTCCAGGGCCTGTATCCTCTTAATTGGCTCTCAGAATTCCCTCCAAAATGCCCTTGGCTTGACCATGGAGGAGATTTTAGGATTTGTACTCTGGGGTTTCCTGCCTTCCTACATCTGCATTGCCTGTCCACACTGGCTTCTGTGTGGTCCCAGTACTCCTAATGTTTGGAAGTTCTACTCTGGAGGAAGAGAAACCCAACAGGAAGCGCATCATCCTTAGGCAAACTAGCTTTGAATCCTGGCTTCTTCTTTTCTCTAGATGTGTGGGCCTGGAAAACTTAGCCTCTCTGAGCTTCTTTCTTTACCTGTGACATTGGGAATAAGAGCACATGGGGGTTGTGTGTACTGAGTGGGGTGATGTATCAACCCTTTGGCACTTGGTGAGTCCAGTGAGTGTGGAGATGATGGTAGGGGTGACTCCCGGTTCTTGGTCCGCTCATGCTCCTCTGATGAGGCCTGATCAGAATGCATGGGAATCCAGGGTGGTACTCTACTTGACAGACTTCAGGACTTGCTGGCCCTCTGACCACATTTGTATGAGGGTTGGACTAACTTGATTGGCTGGGAGCTGTCTAGGGAATTAGTAAAGCACACTTCTGCATGGGTCATGGAGGCATGGTCCCTCACCCTTCCATCACTGACAATGCTCCCTGATCTGTGTCCTGGCTGCCATCAACTAAGCAGCTTTGCTCTGCCACTCTTCATCATACTTTTCTTCCTTAGAGCCAACTGAACAGGGACTGAATCCCCTGAAACAATAAGCCAGATAAACATCTCTTCCTTTAAAATATAAGTGTTATATAATTTGTTCCAGCAATGAGAAAGCTGACTAACACAATCTACAAACCTGCTTTTGCTAGGGACACAGCTTGTTTGGATCCTTCCACAGAGGAGGAAGCTTTGGGGAAGAACAGCAGAAATGTAAGAAGATACACATAGAGGCCTAGTGAAATGAGACACATATTCACACCATGTCACACCCAGAGTCACACAGCACCCAGCTACATACTAATATGCAGAAATGCAAACATGAAGAGGCAGAGAGGAAACTTCTTTGGATGAATTTACACTGAAAGTTATAATCAGGAGGCTGAGACAGGGCAGGAAGGAGGCTTTTAATTCTAGTAACAATGTAAGTCTTGTATGAGGCTAAGAAATCCCATTTTGTTGTGAATTGTGTAGGAATGGGCTGTGGTGTCAGCAGATTCAGAGTCCAGAGTCTTCCAACATCCTAAGCTCATCCTGAGAATGGAGGGGGAGGTATGGGGCTGAATTGGGTCTTCCAGCCTGGCAGGGGGACCTTGAGGACCCAGTCAGCCTATATACAGACAGGAATGAGGACCATCAGAGTGTGTTGCTGGGGAAACACAGCTCCCTGCAAATCACATTGGCCTTGGAGGGAAACAGGTGTCCTGCCCTCTCACTCTAACTCCAGTGCTCAACCTCCCAGTGAGGACAGCCTCTGCTTCTCTTGACCTGTCCCCTATTTACAAATGGAGGGCACCCTACAGATGGTGGATGTGAAGTTGCATTGGCATCACGGGATATGGGGGCTGCAGTGGGCACAGGATGAAGCTGGGAAGGCTGACATAGAGGTGTGATGGCCGTGCATCCCTTTGGAGTCTGGCAGCTGTGATTTCTGAACTAAAATACTAGTCTCACCCCTCATGGACCAGCTCACAACACCTTTCCACAGTAAAACCATTGATGGGAGTTAAGTGACTGCATTGGTCTGTAATTGAATGGGACCATAAAATCTTTATGAGGTGCAACTTCAGGGATTGGATGGCCTGGCTTCGGGTTACAGTTAATATCTGGACGGGGCATCCATAAGTGGGGAGGTGTCTCAAGAATTGATGGTGTGGCAGGGCTTGGTGGTGTACACCTGTGATCCCAGCACTCTGTAAGGGTGATGCAGGAGGATTTTTGAATTTGAGTCCAGCCTGGACAATTTAGTGACTTAGTGAAAACTGGTCTCAAAATAAATAAGATAAGGCTAGAGATGTGCTGAGTGCCAAAGAAAGCCCTGGGCTCGAATCCCAGTAACATAAAAAATGCTGATGTTGAATATTCAGATCAACTTTTTGGGAGCTGCTCCAGGTATGTAGGAGGCAGGCATGGTCACTTGTAAACCCTGGCAAGTGGTGATTGTGGCTGATTACTGCCCTCCAGGGCATTCAGAGCATCTCAGCTCATAAACAGCACTTCTGGGAGCTAAGCTGTTTTGTTGCTGCAACAGGCAAACTTGTCATTCCTGCCAAGTGTGGTGGGGCCTGCCTGTAACCCAGAACTTGGGAAGCTGAGGTAGGCAGATTTTTGTGAGTTCAAGACCAGCTTGGGCTACAAAGTGAGCCTAAGTCCAGTCTGAACTGTTTAGTGGGATCCTGTCTCAAAAATGAATTGCCCTTCCTGAGTGTGATTCCCAGTAACTTGCACAACATCCAGGTCCCATCTCCATGTCACATGATGACAGCAGCCTGTGTCTGCTCCAGGGACCCACAACCTGGAGAGTGTGTTCCCCACTGAGTCCCTGAGGAAGAGGGGATGGAGAAAGAGAGACAGAAAGAGAGAGAGGAGGCTGTGGCATGCCAACTTTACCTGCTTCAACCTGGAAGTGACACATGTCATGTCATTTTTTCTCATAGTCCATTAGGCAAAGCTAGGGACATGGTTGCAGGCAAGGCTGGGACCACAGGGACATATGTGACATGTCTCATGAGTGCCAATTTCCTGCACAGAACCTGCCTTGGGCTTCCTTTGTGTTCTTGGAGGTTGTAGGAGGTGGGAATGACAGTGACAGGCTTACCATCCATGGGGTGCTCAGATGTGGGGCTGTGCCCCCATACTGGCCTCTACAGTTACCACCTTCCCCAAATAATGGCACACAGTAAGTATCAAAGACCCAGCCTGAGGATACTCACTCTGTGTGGAATTGCTCCCCTGTTCTGACACCATAGAATCTATTGTCCCCAAAAGAGTGGTGCCTATTCTGTATGTGGTAACCCAGGCCTGTAACTCCAGCACTCTGGGAGACAGAATGGGAGGATCACAAGTTTGAACCCAATTTGGGCAATTTAGTGAATTAGAAAGATCCTGTCTCAAAAATAAAATGACAAGAAAAGGGCTGAGCTATAGCTCAGTGTAAAGGCCATGGGTTCAATTCCCAGTAGAGCAAAAAAGCAAAACAACAAAACAAAGCAAGTTGTCTAGAGGGTTTGGGGTGCACAGAGTTCTGCATGGTCCAGGTTTGGGAAATTGTCTGCTCATGATGCAGATGAGGGAATCTTTCCACAAAGCCAATTCTGCATGAGCTCCAAGGAGTGACAGGATGGCCTGTCCTTGTCCCCTCAGATGATAGAAGCTTCAATAAGCACTTTGCAATGGACAACCCATTTTGGATGGTATCCATCTAACACTGACAAGGCACCTACTGTTTTCCAGGGTCTCACCTGCTCTCTGAGGCAATATCCAAATTTCAATGATTATTACTATGGCAAATTATTGTTCTGCTCATTTCACAGATGAGTCAAGGTTAAGTGATAGCCCCAAAGCTGCAAAACCAGGTGTAAAAACTCCTATTTCCAGCCTCATATCCAGCAGCCTCTCAGGCCAAGCTAATCCTGCTTAGGTTCCTGGATTCTAGAATGATCCCTTCCCACCCTCCCCTTAATGGAAGGGGCTCCCCTTACTGTCCCCCAGTCTTGCACAACTCTTCTGGGTACAGATTGGATGGGCTCCACAAGAGGCAGCTAACATGCTGTGTCCCCTATCAGCCATGGTTGGAATAAATAATGGGGCACTTTTTTATTTAGTCAAAGCTAATTTAACTGTAGAAATCATCTATGCCTGAAATTTTCCAGCAGAACACACTGTGTGAGAATGGAGGTCACAGCCAATCTTGTAGATGGGGCGGATTCATCCATTCCTTGTGGCAGGCTTTGGAAAGATAGTGAAAAAGTCCCCACAACTAAAAATAATCAGAATATGTCTTGTAACTAAAAAAAGTCAGTAGAGTACAGCAATGAGAATAAGTGCAAAGCACATTATGGTGTTCAAAAGAAAGCCTTGTGCCAAGAAAGCCTTGTGCCAAGTATATAATGTATGATTTCATTTATACTGGTAAATAAAAATTAAGTTAAAGCCTGAAGATTCTGCTCTCCAGTCCTTATGTGATGCAACTTACAGCTTGGCCCAGAACCCAGGTGAACTCATTGGCAGTGCAGGAGGTGGCCATCCAATTCCAATGGGGCCAACCCCCAAGCTGTGACCAATTAAGCAGTCTATGCACTACTTCTGCTCTCTGTCCATAAACCTTGTCCCACCATGTGGCAGCTCTGGGATTCTTTGACTTTATTCTGGTACTGAAGTGTGTCCCATTCTAGTATTGCACAAAAAAGCAATTCAGATCTTCAAACCAAAGGGGTTGTAATTTTGTTTTTTGATGGAATTCAGTCCTAAACCAGAGAAAACTAATCTCTGCTTATTGTGGAAAAACCAGTATCAAACCAAATGGAAGAAGGCTGTCTTTGCACCAAGGAGTCTCAGAAGGCAACTGTTTATTATGCTAGCAGGTTGATGGGATGCTCACTTCCAAATGATCAGCACTGATGTGGTTTTGGGTTCAGTTTAAATACAGTTTGCAAATGAGAAGTACAAGAATTACATGGTTGGTAACATGGATTGAATTAAGTCATATATTGTAAGGTAAAGGAACTGTAACTTGAAATACATTTGCTTCAAAGGAATTGTTTATCATAACAGGAATATCCTGGGGACAAGGTGTGGAGGTTCAAGTGGAGTGAGCAGAGTTAAAAACTATCTTTGACTGAGTTACTTTGCCTTTGCTTCAGACAAAGTCCTTGAAGCCAATGAGAAGCAATTTTTGTTGTCATTTGTTTGTTTTTGCTTTGGGTACCAGGGATTGAACTCATGACCTTGTGCTTACCAGGCAAGCTCTTGAGCCACTGAGCTAAATCCCTGGTCCAGCAATATATTTTTTAATTAAGGGAAACAAAATCTTGGAATAGTTAGTGTATTATCAGAAGAAAAGTAGCTGGACCCAGACAGTCACGCTAACTGAAGTTAGCCAGCTAGCTCTGTGACAAGCAGCAGAAGCTTGGTCACAGGCATCTAATTGATCTCAAGTTTTTACTATGAAATACTTGATATTCTGTTAGTGTGCCCTTATACTAATCATAAAATTGTCCCCCAGCATGTGACAGCAGTCAGATTAGTGGCAACCCCTAGGATAAAGGGGAGGTTCTAGGTCCTGAAGCAGACACAGATCACATGGGAATTTGTCCAAATGGGTGGAACTGTCCAGTAAGATTTCTGTGTCTGGCTGCTAGTGAATTGTTGCTAAATAAAAGCACAATATTCATATGGGTGAACCATAAAGAGGTACTTTGAATGAGTTCTCTTATTCTAACTTGCACGGAAGCCCTAGGGCGCTGGAGGTCTCATGGGAGGTGATGAAGGTGGCCACCCAATCCTCACCTCGATCTTACCCTAGCTCCTCCCCAACCATAAGAGTAGTTTTCACCATAATCCCAATTCTTACTTGAATTCTGGCCTTAGCTGTAATTTAATGACCACTTAAGTCAAGTCCTCTTCTTAGCTTATCTATAAGTATGCTGATGAACGTCCCATCCTTGCAAGAAAATGTCTGAGCTAATCTACTTATAAAGAGAAAAGGTTTATAGATCATTGCCATTTTGGAAGTGTCAGTCTGGGACTGACTGGGCCTACAGCTAGACTGTACATCATGGTGGGAGAGCAGAACTGCTTACATCATGGCAGCCAGGAAATGGAGGAGCCAGAGGAACAAGGAGGGGTTAGAGTCCTACTCTCCCCTTCAAGCACAGACCCTTAAAGATCAGGAAACCTCCCCTTGGCCCCATCTTTTAAACTTCATGCCACCTGCCACCATTCTTGGCTTCAAGGGGACATTGCAGATATAAACTGTAGCATGAACACTACCCTAATCCTAATGCCAATCCTAAAACTAACCCTAACTCACTTCCTGAATTTACCACTTACCCTAACCCTCACCTCAAAGCTAGCATCAGCTCTAAGTAAGGGCTGAACAATGACCCCAGTGAACCTGATAGCAAACTGCTTTGTCTTATTCTGTCATTTCCAGGCTCAGTGACAACGAAGAGTTGGGGAAAATGGAATAGGGTGGGAAGAATCTCAGCACTCATGGCACAGGCAACATCAACCACCACCTTCCACAGAAAAAGATGTTTTCTAGGAAGGAGTTAGACAGAATCTGAAATGAGATAAGGGTGCCCAACATTGTCACCAGCACATATGTGAAATGGACCCAGTATCATAGGTCCCAGGACAGGAAAGGCTGCTGGGCCACTCCTCAAATACAAGTTTGACATGTGGGAAACACAGCGCTAGAAATGGAGTCTCATTGTGTGTTCTCCCAGCAGTGCCAGCTTCCATATTTGTCAGTGAGTAATGAAAGCCAGTGTCAGATGGGTCAGGCCATCTCCAGGATCGCTATGGATATCCCTTGTTTAACAATTCTAGGGGCCACTATTCATCTCACATTGCAGGAAAACAGCATCTCCTCTCCATGGTGTGATGTTTACATCAAAGACTATGTGTGTGACCTCCTCTGCAGCTAGGCAATGGGAGAACTTTCTAACGCCAGAAAACTGGGACTTACTCTGGAATTATGTGTCTCTCAAAACCCAAGGAGGGAAAGCAGCTGGGTGTCAGGAGCAGACAGAAGATTGTAACTTTAGCCTCTCTCTGCATGCCTGCCTCTCATCTCTCTCTCTGCTACCTGGTTTATTTGGTGTGTGCTGCCTGCCATCTAAATGTGCCTGTGGTCTTGCTGGCAGCAGTCTATTACCTTCTCATTATCTTATCACCGGAGTGCCAGTATCTTAGCAGGCATCCCAAATGCTTTGTGGAGACATTCTGATCAGTCCAGCATAAATCAGTCAGTTGCTGATGCTTTGGTCTGCTGTGTTCAGGGAGGACAGGGTCAGGCAGTAGAAACAGGGGTGTCCAGCACCACGGCGAGGAACTGGTGGCCAAAGAGGGAACAGCTGTGGTTAAAGAGAGAGATGGATAAATGTCTCATTGGACTTTCAGTGTTCCTGTGGAGAAACCCAGAATTGTGTCCCAGACCTCTGAGCTTAGGGTTGGATGGCCCATCAGTATCTTTAAAATGTAGATAAAAATAAAATATATATGTACAATATATAAAATAAATATGTACAAAATAAGATATATACAGATACAGTTGTGCCTCAGTTCATGAACAGAATTGATTCTACAGCTTTTGGGAAGGATAGCCATGGTTGTGTTTGTTACCTACTACAGAGTTTGCAAATGAGAAGCAAAATTTTGCTGAACGCTTCTGTTTGTGAACTGAATTGTTCACAAACCAAGGTATCACTGTCCAATACTCAGCTCAAAACAGAGAGCTTTAGCAGGAGAACTGGACCTCTGCCTGCCTCTTCTGAATGCCACCATCTGAGTTACTTTCTTATTGTTTAGACATGATACTTGGCACCTAGAAGGTAAAGGGAAATGGTTAATTTTGGTTCACAGTCTATAGAGGTTTCTGTCCAGAACACCTCCCAATATAACCCATAATAGACAACTTTCTTCCTGGTTCTGAGTCCCCAGTATTTTTTGCCAAATCCAAAGAACCCAGAGTGGAAGCTCTCAGGACCCCTTCTTTTGCATGTGTGTCCCTATGAGCTGCTGCATGAGCTTGTGACTGGGGGATCCCTAAGTGGCAGACACACCAGGCTGTGATGAACCCATTGCTCCCATAGCTGCCCCTCAACTGCCTCTCTCTTCCTTTCCCAGGAGTTGAGTGGGCCAAAGGGAAGCCTCAAGAGTCAATGGCTCTTTGCTCCCTTTTCCCAAATCTCTGAGTCCTAGCCTTATTCTTATGCAGCAAAGAGTTTCTACCTTGATTTATCATTTGGAATCCCAGGAGAGAGCAAAGCAGATATTTCTCTGGTTTGGCTCTGTGGAATTTTAATGTTACTCTCCCAAATGATGACTTTGGCCTAGTGTGGAAAAGTCATGTACTAGTCCATTTTTGATTCCTATAGAGAAATACCTGGGCTCAAGAAAAGAGATTTATTTAGCTCACAAATTCGGATGGTTGAAAGTCTAAACAGCATGGTAATGGCTGCAGTGAGTTTCCCTGGTCATATTACTTCATGGCAGGTGGCATCATGTTGAGAGACTTGCAGGAGAAAGAGACCACACAGCAAGACAGGAATCCAGAGAGTGATGGGGAGGGCTCAGGAAGGATCTCCCTCTAGGTTCCACCTCTTAAAAGTCTCATTACCACTCACTGTGCCACACCAGGTACCAAGATGGCAGCATATGACCCCTTGGGAGAATGTGTTCAGATCACATCCAGACCACAGCAAGGATGGGGTAGGGGTAAGCTCCACCACATGCCATCATTTCTCTGTGTGCTCCTTGCACTCCAAGACAGGAGAAAGGAGCAGCTGTCCTGATTGCAAATTCTGAAGCTCTGATCCTTACACTGAGAATCACTTCCTGGTTCTGAAAGGGAAGATGTGCACTGCTTAATCTCCAGGAGAAGCTTGTCACCCTGGCTTCTTGATATGTACTCAGCTGTTCTCATCATCAGAGGAGCTCAGGACCTCATCGTCACTGTGGATGGCTGTGGTGCTTTTCAGGGGAGCTCTGGTTCTTACTTTGAACATGGCTTCCTGGCTCCACCGCAGAACTCTCAACATACTGGCACAGATCCTTCATCTGTTGACACTAACTTTCCAGCCATTTTTAGTGACAAGATCCCAAGTGCCTCTGATGATAACAGCCAACTTTATATCAGGACAGAAGCTCAGCAAGACCCTAGAGGAGAGCCAATTGCAACAGGAGAACCAACCAACAGCACCAAACAAAAACTTTATCTCCAGGTCTCCTTTTTCTGCTGGCAGTAGTTCTCAGGTGAGCCATCTACACTCAGCACCACACTGATTCAGTTTGGCTGTTATTACAAGTTGACCACCAATATGAATTCACCACAGTGTCTCATTAAGTCACTCATTTGTGTAGATTGGGCCACCCAATGTCCTAGGATTATAGGCACATGCTACCAAGCCCAACCTGAATTTTTCATATAAGCTATAAATATGTAAAAATGTATCATTCAGTTTAACAGTCAGTGCATTGATTTATACATTAGCTATCAGGAAGATTAAAATTCTCCTGGATGTTTTTAGTTGATTTTTGCCAAAAAGATGTTAAAATGTACCTGGAAGAATGAGGCAGATATGTTTTTGATCCCAAAGAAACTGTCCTCCATCCTGTAAGAGAGCCACACATCCCAGTGCCATGTGATATGCCAACTCTTGTGGGAGGAATAAGTACGCTGGTCCAGGGACCCTGGGTGTGATCATGTGAGTTGCTTGGCCAGTGGCATGTGAGTGGGTGGCCACCAACCACTAAGCCCAAGTGCAAGGGTTTCAGCAGACTCCTGCACCCCATTCCTTTTCTGTGAGCCCAGCTTGGCTCAGATATGGGAGGCTGTGTCAGCATGGATGTTGGCCTGAGATGATACCAAGAGCACTGCCCAGATGACCTTGATAGTGCTAAGTCATTGAGAGGAGGTTGTTTGTTATCACAGCACATCTTAGTAAAAGCTGACTGATACATTGAATAAAATGTCTAGAAGATAAAATCATATTTTAGCCAGGTGTGGTGGTGCATGCCTCTAATTCCAGCACTTGGGAGGCTGAGGCAGGAGGGTTGCTATGAGTCCAAGGCCAGTCTGGGCTACATAGTAAGTTCAAGGCCAGCCTGAACTGCATAGTGAAACCTTTTCTCAAAAACAAAAAAAAGATAAAATAATATTTTAAGAAAAGGACATTGGAATATGGTTAATGTATTAGACTCTATAGTTAAAACTCAAGTTAGAGCCAGTTGCAGGTATTTAGTATAATAGGCTGTATCCTAAAGCAGAATGTTAGGATTATTGAGGAAAAGATGACTATATGCACAGCATAAGAGCTGAACAGATTTGCATGTTTATAATAAGTGTCAAAAATGCCTGAAAGAAAACTTTGCCATGTGCACTAGAGCATTTTATTATTACTATCTGATAGTTTTGTAGTTGTCCTAGAACAATGCTTAGCACATAGTAGATACTCTGAAGATATTTATGGCATGAACAGTAAACATGGTGATAAATGGATTTTGAACAGGAATTGGAGTTGTTTTCCCTCTTTATGATGAGTTTTAACTTTTTGAGTCATTTAAAGTCCCCTAGGAGAAAGGAATCAAAAATTATTTTTGCCTATAATCCCAGCACTCTGGAAGGCTGAGGCAGTCAGATCACAAGTTTGAGCCAGCCTGGGTAATTTAGAGACTTAGTGAGAGCCTGTTTCCAGAGAAACAGTTTTTTAAAAGGATGAGTTTATAGCTCAGTGTGAAGGCTCCGCGTTCAATCCCCAGTGCTGCCAAACGTATATACACACACTTTGGGAGGTTCCATTTGTTTATAAGATGGCATCAAGTCCAGAGTCACATTCATGTCTTGTCTGACATCATTCCAACTGTTATGTTCAGGCTGAGGGCCTTCTACATCCTACATTAGTCAGCCTTGCATTGCTGGAACAAAATACGGTACTGGAGGCAAATCATTTTCACAGAGGAATGGGTTATTTAGCCATTTAGCATGGCCTTTTGGAGAGTCAAGTCCAAGCTCTGTGGCTGCATTGGTTTGGGCCTCTGGTGGGGGTGCTCAGGGCAATAACGGGAGGTGAGCAGGAACCAGACAAAAGAGTCAGTGCCCCCTTCACGTAATCTGCCTTTCCATTCTTTCCACAGCAGGGATTTCTGAAGTCTTGGGAGCTTTTCTCTCCTCTACTTTGGAACTTTTGGCTACTTTTGAATACCCTGGCCTTTTTTATTTTTTGTACCAGGGATTGAACTCACAACTTTGTGCTTGCCAGTCAGGTGCTTATGCCACTGAGCTATATCCCCAGCCCTACTCTGGCCTTTTTGTGACCACAGTTTTCAAGGAACTCTGAGCAAGGAACAGGACAGGCAGTTCCCAGGGGACATGTCCATCTCTAACCACGCTGCTGTCCAACTTTACTGGGATGCACTCAGTGGAATTACAGGAACCCTGAAGAACAAATAACTTCCCTAGCAAAACCAGGAAGCTTTGAGGTGAGAAGCATCCAACTTTCCACTGCTGGTTTGAAGAAGGAAAAGGAAGTCTGTCACCAACAATGGCAACTGAAAAGTGTTTTATTTCAGCTCACACATTCTACCATCAGCTGGTTCCAAAGAGGAAATGGCATGGTAGAGGGGCCTGGCAGAAGGGAAGTTGCTCACATCATGGTGGCCAGGAAGCAGAGGGGAGAGAGGAACTGGGGAGGGAGTCACAGCCTGCAGGGTCATACCTCTGGTCCCTGGCCCTTCTGAGCCTGCCACTCTCCTGAGCAGCAGTGCAGCTCTCAGCTCCTCAGTAGTCTAGTCCATTAATGAGCACAGTGCCCATGATCCTCATCTTCCAACCAAATGAGGCTTTTAGGGGATATTGCAGATCTAAAACATGACAGGGGCCATAAACCTAGAAATATAGCAGCTTCAGAAAGTTGGAAATGGCCTTAAAACCTCAAGAACATAAATTCTTCCAACAGCTCAAACATACAGGGAGACAGGTTCTGCTCCGGCTTCCAGGAAGGCATGCAGGCTGCTGACATCTAGATTTCAGTCCAGGGAGAGGCAGCACAGACTCCCAGCCTATAGAAATGCATACACTGAGCCACGAGCTCTGCAGTCATCCATTACAGCTGCCACAGGGAACTCAGCAGGTGAGAGAGTGATGATGGATAAGGAGTTCACAGGTATGAAGGTCCCCTCTCTGGCCCCTCCAAAGACCTCTTTCCTGGCCACTATATTGGTTTAAGCCTGGTTTCCCATCCATGGTGAGCTCAATGGGGTCAGCATCGAGTCACACAGATCCAAGTTTGAACTCTGACTCCATCTTTTCCTGTGCTGTTTCCTCTCTGATCCTGGATTTGTCCAGTTGGAAATTCATGGTGTTGTAGTCAGGGGTTACAGGAAATGGATTTGACACATGACACATAATCTGTAGGATTATTTTACAATATTCATCCAAAGAGGCAAATGCAAAAGAGTGCAGGAGAGCTATCAATACACTAGAGACCCAAAGGACCCAGCTGAAGGCCTGGATCCTATGGTAGTGTCCTACACAAGTCCAGCTATAGACCTAGAGTCCATGACAGTGTCTCAGGCAAGTCTGTTTCAAGGATATGCACCAGGAAGGCCCAAAGTTCAATGGCAGAAGCTGGAAAGTCTGTGCCAGCAGGGAGAAGGATCTGTGCCAGCAGGCGAGGGGGCTGTACTGGGGCCAGGAAGTGATACTCAAGGTGATGACCAGAGCTCCCCCCAAAGACAACTGCAACCATCCTTGGTGACAGTGAGGACCTGAGCTCCTCTGAGGGTGAGAACAGTTGAGTTCATATCAGGAAAACCAGCGTGACCAGCTTCCCCAGGAGAATCAACAGCACACCATCTCCCCTCCCAGTCTCCTTTTATGCTGATGGCAATAATCCTCAGGTGGGCCCTCTGCATAGAGAACCATGCTGACTCAGTTCAGTTGGGTGTAATAAGTTGACTCTTAGTTAATCCACCACACATAGTAATTGTACCTATTTATGCATTATAGACAACACCTGCTTTTGGATCAGCGATGATATATGTGACTCCTTGCCATATACAGTACACCACCATCTCTCCTGGTTCTTCAAGGAAGGATTCAGCCAACTTGCATTGAAAACAAGTGATGAAAATTTGCATCCACACAGAATTTTTGTGTAAAGCACATGCCATACCAGCATTTAGGTGGCATGTACATGGCACTAGGTATTATACATCAGCCAGACATGAGGTAAGCATGTGAAGTGGTTGTGTACATTGCATTCACACAATGCCATGTTATTTAAGTGACCTAAGTGATTATAAGTTTTAGAATCCATGAGGGAAGGTGCCGAGACCAGAACCCTATGGCCTCTCTATGATATGACTGCATTCACATTAGAGTTATGTGGCCCTGGCCATTCTGCCCTGGACTCTCTCCTTTATTGTAGGACACAGTTGGCATCTTTTTGGTTTTCCTACTGTTGTAGTAGGTGTTTGTGACCTTATAGCTGCCTATTTACCTTCAGCTCACTGGTGTAACCAACATTTTTTTGGCATAGTTCCCTGGGCAGAAACATTTTGTTCTTCCTCTGCTGTAAATGATCTCTTATGAGTTCCAGTCCCAATCCTCTAAGAAAATTCCTCCATGATATCTTGCACTTGTTATTTTCTTTGTTAACTACCAAACTATTCATGCCATATGTTTAGGATTAAAATAAAACACAGCCATTGGTCAATGCTTTGTATTTCGAGTGACGTCATAGTTGCCACATAACTCAATGATATTTACCCCACCTTTGGCTTTGCTATAAAATGTTTCCTCTTAGTCTTCAGTTTTGCTGAAGTTTTGCTGTCAGTGTTTCCATTTTGGTGCAATGTCAGCATCAGCAGTACCAATTCATTTTTCTTTATCATATACAAGGCCACCATTACATCTTTCTGAAATCCAGAGATTGTACTGTGTAATTCTCTGTTTTGAAATTGTAACATTTCATTTGGAAATTCTTTGTTCCTTCATTCAGTTCCTACACTGGTCAACTTGTGCTCTGTCAGCAAATGTAACATCAGTTGGAACTTGGTGAACCAATTGTCCAGTGTCAAATTCTGCTCAGTTTAGGAGATGAAAGCAACAAGTCTGTTCACAACATCCCTCAGTTTGTTACAATATGAATAAGGACCTGGTGGCTGAGTTCCAGGACCAATTTCTAAACTGAAAGTAGAATATGTCTTGGCATCCATCAGGGCATATATTTTTATGAATGCTTTCAATTCAGTTACTGAGATGTCAGTAATAAACAGATATTCTGGCTATTGTTGCATGCAGAATGTTTTACTTGTATTTCAGCATTTGTGTATTTAACATCTTGTAGCATTTTGACTGTTACAAACAATTTCCAACACTGAGTGGCAGCACTGTCATTCTGTTCAATAGGTTTCACCCCTGCCAAGATCCTCATTATATTTTCAGACCTAGTTCTAACATTAGATCATTCCATTTGGTTACATGAACATTTTGTACCATTTTCACTACTCAAATATTGTACTCACATCACTGCTTTGTCATCTTAATCCAGGAGGTTTGCAGTCCTTGTGTCTGTTTCAGTTGATTCTTGCTCCATTTCACTGTCACAGGAACTTTGGCTCACAGGGCCAGTGTCAAAGTCATCATCACCATCATCATCTTCTTCTTCCATGGATGAATCATCTGCTGATTCACTTTCAACCTCCTCCAAAACTTTCTGGTCTGGGTTTTCATGTGCCATTTTGTTGAATTGGGCTATTTTAACCATAAAAAATCAAAAGAAAACATTAAAAAATTCTAAAGGCACAGTAATTTAGAAATGAGCATTTCAAGGGTGAAACTTCCTCACTGCTGCTCTGGCCTCCTGCACAAACCTTGCTGTTTGTCTGCCCAGTGGTTGAATGCAGGGAGGGGTTCCCAGGCTCCTCAGGCAAAGCTGCTGGGAGCCATACCCACATTCACATTTATACAATGGGTTGGTGTAGGTGTATTTTACTCCCGTAATGCTCAGGGAAACATATGCAAAGATATTATAAAGAGCATTATGTGAGTAAAAATCCTGGTTGGACATTTCACACAGCTGGCCATTTGTCTTAGCAAGTGGGTGAACACAAAGATTGCATCCTGTATCCCCCACATACAGCTACTGAGATGCACAGCTGGCTACTATGTTGCTAAAGAAAAAATTTTACTAGGAATTTTTATTGTGGTATGTATTTGCAACACAATGTTATGTCCCTTTTATTTTGAGACACTGTCTCTCGCTAAGTCACTAAATTGCCCAGGCTGGACTATAACTTTCAGTCCTCCTGCCTTGGCCTCCCAGAGTTCTGGGATTACAGGTGTGTGCCACCACGTCTTGCTTTGATGTAGCCTCTGAATGCAATCAAGAGAGTAAATAGGCACCCTTGGTATCTATGGACTGGTGACCCAGTTGTTCATCCTTGTGACCACTAGGTGGCAGTGATCCCTCACTATTTTCTTTTTGATACGAACAAAATTTCATAACAAAATGAGAATAACAGTTAATACACTGTGTATCATTATCTTCAAAGTAGTTCCTCAGAGTGCAAAACATAGACAAGAAGATTTCCACAAAGTGGAAACAGATAATAACTCTTTTCAGTGAACTAAGAAATTAGTAGCATAAACAAAACAAATTAGCATATATATAAAAATATTTTTGCAAGAACAGAACAGGTAATTTGGAGAACTGTTTAAACTTCCCTCTGCTTCCTCTTTATCTGTCTACTACCTTGCTCTTTCTCTGTGCATGTTTTTCAGGCTTCTCCTATTAGAGAAGCCATGTGCTATTTAAGCTTGTGCCTGACATATTCACCTAACATGTTCTCCAGCTGCATCCAGTTACCTGTGCGTGAGACCTGCTGACATCCTAGGACAGCTGTCTGGTTTTAGTTTCCCTTTGGAACTCTTTTATTTTCTGATAAGGTCTTAGCTGCTCTTGCTGGGGGGGATTCTCACACTATCACATTCACCCTTTGGAAGTATGCTGTCCAGTGGTTTTTAGTACCTCCACAAGTTCCACTAACTCCAGAGCATTTTCATTCTGATGCAAGGGCATCTGTGGGGTGACATGGTGAAGAGTGGAGGGAGCAGAATGTGTCCTGTGTGTGTGGCAGCGAAGAAACTGTCACACTGCAGGGAGCTGGGGATTCTGGGGTCACCACCCCTCTGAAGCCAAGCTTCCCATTTCCCATTCTCCCTCTTGGACAGCATGTTAGACAGCAACTGATGGAGACCCCAGAAGGGGCAGAGCTTAAGTCTCTTCCTCACCTGCACTTCCTGTTTCTGGCCCCAGAGCACAGGGACAGCAGGGAGAATCACAGGAGGACTGGAGTGGGGGGCTTGCTTCTGGCCCCTCAATGGCTGAGCTGTGGGGTGAGCACATACTCCACTCTGCCACCAGCCTGGCTTAGAGTGGACCTGTTGACAGGGTTACTCAGGACCACAACCTGGTTCTGGTTTGGAAAAATTCTGTGGGTGTGAACCTAGCTGCAGACACTCTCTCTTCTCCACTCCTGACCCCTATTCCCTGTCACCTTGTGAGGACACCTCCAAGTGTCTGTCTCCATGGGGAAGGATGAGCAGAGCCTGTTCATAGTCACTGGGTGAATGGCCACCACTTGTGTGGCTTACTTGGGTTTAGACTGTCCCCCAAATTCCATGTGTTGTAGACTTGATTCCAAACCTGTGGCCCTTTTGGGAAGTGGAGGGGCATTTAGGGGCAGAGCCAAACTGGAGGAAGTCAGTCATTGGAGGAGGTGTGTCCTCAAAGTGGTATTGCCTTTCTCTCCTTCACTCACTGTGAGGGGCACAACTCCACTGTACTATGTGCTCCCCACCATGACATTCTGCCTTGTCACAGACTCAAAAGCAATGCAGCCAGCTAAGCATGGACTGAAGCCTCTGAACTCTGAGCCAAAATAAACCCTTCTTCCTCACACACTGTTTACCTCAGATGTCTTGTTACAGTGATAGAAATGTGACTGACATACCCAGTCACCAGAAAAGAATTGAGAGAAGAGTCCAATGGTTGTTCTTCTACCTAGGGGGTCACAAAGGATGCAGAGGATATGGAATAGTTTCACATCACCCCAAGAAAGTCACACACACTGGGCAAGTGCAGTCAGAGCTCACTCCATCTTCCACAAGATGATTCTAGCATTCCTTCAGAGTTGGCCCATTAGTTCTGGCTGATGGACAGGGGAGGAAGAGATTGACCTTATCATTGTTGGGTGAAAGGAATGAAAAGCTGATGTATGTTTGTTATAGTTTGGACCTGAATGTTCTCCAAAACTCATGGGTTGAAGGCTTTGTCACCAATCAATGGCACTATAGGGAGCTGGTGAAAATTCTGGGAAGTGGAGCCTAATTGGAGAACATGGGTCATTGGGAGTGTGCCCTTGAACTGTGCAGTGGGAGCCCAGATTCTTCCCCATCTTTCTCTCTCATTCTTTTTTCTTCCTGGCCACCATGCAGTGGGTAGCCTTCCTCCACCACACCCTTCCATCATGATGTTTCTGTCTTACTGCAGGCCCAGCAAAGAGACCATAGACTGAAGCCTCTGAAGCCATGAGCCAAAATAAAATTTCTTTTAAATTGTTTTACTCAGGAGTTTTACCACAGTGATGGAAAGTTGACTGACATACTGATCTGTCATTCTTGTCATCAGTATCTGGATGCTGCAGCCCTAATTTAAAGGAAAGGGAGACAGACCCTGGCTGGTTAAGTCTCTGAGGTGGTGAGGCAGTGACTGGCCCTCATCCTGGCCAATGCCTGCAGCAGCCATGCAGGGAAGAAGCCTGGTGGGACAGGGTTCAAGGCTCCTTCATCATGTCTCTTTCAATACCACTCAGTGAATTAGGGTCTGTCCAGAGCCCTCAAGCATGGTGAGGAGAAAAGGTCCAGAAACCCAGTCCTTCCCCACTTTAAGACTTTTGGGAGGAAGCTTGTTCTGCATCTGGAGAAGAAAAGGTAAGTGTCAGCTTTGGTGTGTGGCCAAAGCTTTAGATATGGCTGAGTTTCTGTAACCACAAGAGCCTGGGAAACAATTGACTCCTCCAAGAACTCCTGAGAGGGTGGTGAAGAGACAGAGGAGGCAAATGGAGACAAAAAGGGCTGCTTCATGTTTGTTTCTAGGTAGATGGAAGTGGAGTGTACTAGTCACTTTCTTGTTTGATGCAATACTCAGCACCTGCAGCTTACAGGAGGACAGGTTAATTTAGACTCTAGGACTAATCCATGGTTGATGAGCTCCCTCATCAAACCATGGTGGAAAGGCCCTGGTAGAGGACATGTTATTATCCTGAGACATCTAGGAAGCAGAAAGAATGAAGGAGCTTGGAGGGAGGCATAAACCCCAAAGGTACAACCCCAGTGACCCATCTCCAACCAGGCTCTGTGTCCTAGTAACACATTCAGCTAGGAAGTCATCAATGGATCAGTCCACTGATGAGAAAGTGCCCATGATCCATCAACTGCCAAATGTCTCCCCTGCTTCTGAACAAATGAGATTTGGGGGGGACACATAGATCTAAGCTGACAGAGAGAGAGCTAGAGTAAGAACAAGAGAGAGACCTGAAGATGATATGCAACTGGCTCTGAAGATGGAGGAGGGAACCAAGAGCCAAGGAATGTGGGCAGCTGGCAAAAGCAGGAAATGAATTCTCCTCCAGCACCCCCAGAAAGACCCTGATCCTACCAGTCCTTTGACTTTAGTGCTCCTGATCTCCAGAGCCACTGGAGAGTAGAGCTGTGTTGTTTTAAGCCACTAAATTGCTGCTCATTTGTCATAGCAGCAGAGGGAAGCTCGTATCTCTCATTTTGTCTTTTCTTGACCTCTCTTCTGACACTACCTCCTTTTGTGCAGGTCTTAGGTGAAGCATGGCTTTCTTGGCTACATTGTGCCTTAGTTGGTTCCAGAGGATGGCAACACAGGTGTAAAGTCACTTCAACAGCTGTTCCATAAATGGTTGTTTGTCTCCCTGTTTCCAATACCAGTCTCAAGCAGTCATGGCCAAGTTCTTACAGATGTGTCTCCAGCACTGCACATAGCACCTGGATGCCTCTGAGGCTCAAAGAGTGTTTTTAAGCTGCACAAATAATCTACCCTCATTCTGTGCCAGGGAATGGTATGCATGTATATGCCTGTATGTGCAGGTGTGTGTATGTGTGTATATACAGCTGTATACATGTGTACCTCTCTCTCTCTCTCTCTCTCTCTCTCTCTCTTTCTCTCTCTCTCTCTCAGATTTGGAGAAATCTAATCACATCCTCATTCCTCGCTGTAGGGGAAGATGGAGGTGAACCCAACAGGGAGATTTAGATGGTAATAAAATAATTAGTGCATTGAACTGTTTGTAGTCTGACTGTTTGAATATTTACTATGTACCCTTTAACTTTGAAACTTGAACAACTACATCCAGGATGACAGTACATAATTTATAAATTACTGATTTCTTAGTGGAGCTTTTTCTCATTCTCCTTTTTCTTTCTTTCTTTTAGAATTCTGTATTGTTGCTACCATTTTTTCTTTTTTTTCTTTTCTTTGAATAAAATTTTAAAAATGTATAATTCCTATTGTAAAAAAAAGAGGAAATAGGAAGCACTATAAAAGATATATCTGCATGTAAGTTTAGATGTGTGGGATTGATGACCATATTTCTTAGTTCTTGTTTGACTGCTGAACAGATCTGTTTGCAGTCTCACTGCTTGAGTGTCTATTTTGTGTGCTTTAATTTTGTAACTTGAACAACTATTTCTAAAAGAGCAATATGTAATTTATCAGCTAGTGATTTCTTACTGTTTGGGTTTTTTTTTTGAAATTCTGTAATATTTCTCTCCTTTTTCTGTTTTATCCCTTTAAATAAAAAATTTAAAAAAATAATTAGTGCATTGTTTCCACAGTAAAATTTACAGAGATGGAAAGGAGGAGGGGATTACCAGGGCTGGAAGGTGGAGTAATACAGTGAATTAGGGTTGAATGGTGATGGAGTTTCCCTTTGGAAAGATGAAAAGTTCTCTAAATGGATGGTGGTCATGGTTGAACAACTGTGTGAATGTACCTAATGACACTGCCTGTATACTGAGAAATGGTTAAAATGGTCTTTTATTATCATACATAACCAAAACATTCCCTGTATTTAAAAAATGTCCCCCCCAAACCCACAATTCACATTACTACATTGAAAACAATTCACAGAAAAGAAATTTAATTCAGTTTCAGGCTGTATTGGTTAGGATTCTCTAGAAAACAGATCCAACATAAGATATATGTACAATTATATAAGGGATTTATTAGGCAGGATATATGATATGAATTGGAAGAGTGCCAGTGGCCATCTGCTGAACCAAATGGAAGACTCCATCCTCCAGATGGAGGAACCAGTAGCACCAGAAGATCGAGGCCTGGAAGCTCACTGAAGAGCCATTGGTCTGAGTCTGTATCTGAAATTCAGTCTGTATCAGAAGGCTGAAGAGTCTATGCTGAAAGCCAGCAGGTACTGGAGACTGGAGACTGTGGTCCATGGGCATTGGCAAAAACCAGAGCTCCTCTTTCTTTCCCTTCTTATTCTGCCCAGGTTACAAGCCTATTGGTTAGTGCCACCCAAGGCTAAAGCCTACTGGTTAGTGCCATGCCTTCTCAGTTTTCTGGCCTACTTGTCAATCATCCACAGACACATCACAGAATTTACCAATCTGCTAGGTGGTTCTTAAGTCAAGCTGACAGATCACAATTAACCATCATGCAGAGAACCCTGTGTGAAACTAAAAATGCTCTAGTCAGTTGAAGATTAAGAACCAAGCCCTTGTCAGTCAGGGAAGACCTGGATTCCACATTTTGGTGGTGCCTGTAACTGTTATTCCAGGGGAGCATTCCTGTGGAGCTGGCCCTCTAGTGCAGGTTGGAACAAAGTGGGTAGGAGACTGCTGAAGGGCATGGGGGCCTCTGGGCCCAGGGACGGTCCCCAGAACTACATTTCAGCCTGAGGGTACTAGGGCTTCACATGGAAAGTAGAATCTAAGGCTGCTGTCACTCAGATCTTGTCCACCCCCCAAAGGTGGTGCTATTGGGGGTGTGGACCCCAAGGAATCACTGTTGGAAGTAGGAGAACCCTGAAGAGGTGGGGCCTAGAAGAAGCCTTTAGGCCATGGAAGGTGCTCCCAAAGGGCTAGCTGGTGGGACTTGCTCCTGTCTCCCTTTGCTTCCTAGCTATCAGTGGCCTAAAGGTAATGGGTTTACCCTGCCATGGACTGGAACCTCTAAAGCCTGGGCCAAATAACTGCCCCCCCACCCCCACGCAGGTTACTAGAGATTGAACCCAGGTCTTTTGCACTGAGCTAACTCTCAGCCTTTTTTTAGTTTAAATTTTGAGACTAGGTCTCACTAGGTTGTGCGGGCTATACTCAAACTTGCAAAATTGCCTCAGTGTCCCAGTATTCTGGAATTACAGGTATGCGCCACAGCACCCTGCTAAGCTTGTCTCTTCAGAAGCTACTTATCTCCGGTATTTTATCGGAGCGACCCTGACGCGGCAGAACCCTAGAAAGTCCTTTGGGAAGACAGCCCACCTCTGCCTGGGAGGAGCCAGGAGCCAGGTCAGGCTGGGAGAAAGGCGGGATGCCCGACCCAGGAGTGGGAGTGCTTTATCCAACCACCAGACGGCGCTCTCAGCTCCTGGAACTCGGGTCCTTGGCTCTGGCGGGCTCCAGAGTGCAGGGGGCCCTGGTCTTCCCGTGGTGGCTCAGTCAGCTCTGCTTGGCAGGGCTGGGCGCCATATCCCTGATGTGGCTGAGCCTGGAGACCTTGAGCCGGGGTGTAACATCAGTCTCTTTGCTTTGGTCTCGTTTCAGCTGGTGGCCTGGGCAGCTGTCCCTGTCCCCCATGATTCAATCCCCACTGCTAAGATTTGGGGAGCATTAAATGGAGCCCGGTCCTGGCACCTGTCAAAGCTTGGGTCACAGTAGTGCAAGCCGCTGGGCTTTGCAGCTTGAACATACCTAGGCTAAGGAAAGGGGAGGGGTGCCAGTGTCTCCAGTACTGAAGGGGGCTCCTGTGGGCCTCAGCAGGGTGGGATCTCAGGTGCTGCAGAGGTTTCAGACTGGACACTACAGGGAGATAGCAACCTGCCCAGGTGGCAGGCAGTGGGGGTGGGCCTCTGAGACTCAGTTGGTCTGGTAAATAGCTGGGACCCTTTTAGCTTGGACTCTCTGTGCCTCTACCCAGTTCAGCATTGCTGGATACTTGAAGTGAGGGAACCCCTCTTGTCTGCCATGTCCCCTGCACTTCAGCTGAATGGGATCTGTGCACACTGGGGACAATCTTGTAACCAGCATTATTTTCTGCTTTGTTTGCAGCTGAGAATTCCATGTGGCAGTGCAATTGGCTACTGCCCCAGACCTGTGTGTTTCCCTTCTCTCCCTGCTCAGGCTGAGCTCTGCAGTGTGAGCTTAGGCAGATCAACTAGTTCCTGGTACTTTCCAGAGCCTTCGTGGACAGATGATTAAAGCCCTGTGAGGGAGTCACAGGGGTGTTTGTGTGTGAGCATATGTGCTCACATGTGTACATGTGTGCGCACAGCTAGGCACGCATGCATGCATGCAGGGTGATCAGTTCCACAGCATCTGAGGCTCACGTGGTGAATGTGTGTTGCTACCCTGACTTTCACTTCATTGCTCCTTCTCCCAGCTCCCTGACTGGGCATGAGCAGTGAGTAGCGGAGGAGGGAAGCAGGGCTCAGGGACTGCTGTTAACACTTCTGTGCTCCCAGGGCCTGGAGGGTTTGGTGGTGGGTGAGGGCTGGGAGCTGCCTGCTGTACAGAAACCAGGACAGGCCAGGGCTGGGATCTGGATTCTGGTGAAATTCAGCAGCCCCATTATGAGATTGTTTCCCTCCTTCCTTTTATCCTTCCTCACCCATAGTTCTGGGGACTGAACCTAAGGCCCCATGCTAGGTAGGGGCTCATATGAGGCAGGTGCTCTACCACTCAGCTGCACCCCCAGCTCTTTTTAAAAGTCTAGATTTTACATGAGGTCTGGCCAGTTTGCCCAGGCTGCCTTCAAACTTGTGGTCCTATTACCTCATCCCAGGTATCTGGGATGACAGCTGTGCAGCACTTTACCCAGCAGGGACAGTGTCAGGTCTCCTAACCAGACCCTGACCTGACTAGGAGAGGAAAATCTCAAGAAGATGTGACACTACCTGTTCTTCACCACTAGGGAAATGCGGCTGTGCTTAGAGGAGACAGGCAGCTTCCTGTGCAGCTTACCCAGCTCACAGCTGCCCCACAGAGCTTGGCCTGCAGAGAGCTGAATGCACAAAAATCCCCAAGAGATGCACTGTGCCTGCCAGCACCCCTGTACCCCACACCACCCTGAATATCACCTAGCCCTAGACCCCCCTACTCAGAGACCCAAAATTTTGTACCTTTTCTCAACAATACCTCCTCCCCTAACCTGAACTCCCCTATAAAGACATGCCCTCATCCCTTGCTCAGGGCCACAGGGCTTTTTGCCATTGGCCTGGGCCTGACCCCACCCTGTCTGCAATAAAATCCTCCCCAGTTGCTTTGACCTTGCCTGTCTCAGAAGATCCTCAGTTTACCCAATAGATAGTTTCTTTGTCTGTTAAATGAGTTTAGTCTTGAGCTTGATGGAACAGTATTACATGGGTTTTACAACAATTAAATGCATTATGGCTCAAGAAGCGCTGAGTCTGGTGTTACCTATGTGGAAAATGCTCAGTGGATGTTGTCTGTGATTATTAGCTGCTTTTTTCTCTAGTACTGAAGATTAAAGCCAGTGCTTCACACTGATGGACCTTTCCAGACAAATTTTTAATTTTTTATTTTGAGAGAGGCTCTCATATTGCCTATCTGGGCAATTTAACTTGCCATTTTTGCCATCTCCCGCCTCAGCCTCCCAGCATGCTGCAATCACAAGGTGTGCCACCATGGCTGGCTGAATTACTCTTCCTTTACTGGTGTGTTTATCCTTCATCTTGTTCCAAAACTATCTGGGACCATTTATACACATCAAAATTAATAAAAGAGAAAATGAATCAAGGTAATGGGAACATAAAAGTGGAAAAGAAAAATGAGGAATGAAGGTGGTAAAGGGAAATAGCCCAGAGAGTGTGATAGATCAGAGGGTTCAACTTGTGGTGCTTTGAGTTGAGGATGGCACCTGAATGGTGGGCAAACTTTAGGTTTAGAACCTGCACCTTTCCTTGGGCTGGTGACATGTCCCATCCTCCAGAGCAGTTCTGGGCAGGCACTTGCAGCCCTCCTGTCATGAGTCTGTGCCATGTTGCTAAGTAGGATGCAGGTAGTTTGGGTGTAGTTGATGCATTCTGGACTTTATGATAAATATTGGTTCCACAGGGAATCCAGGGCCATCTCTATTGCTAAAGGGTGGGACTCTTCAGAGTTGGCTGTGAGTGTCCTAGTGGCCAAAGGGAGAAGGAAACATCAGGTGTGTGTAGCTAGTGGCCATGAGCATTCTGATGCCCACCTAAGGCCACATCCAAGGCAGAGGTGGAGCCTGTGCCCTGGTTTCTAAGTCTTTCCATGATTCCCTGTCATAGATCAAGCCCAACTTACCTCCTGGCCGGTGTCTCCAAGGGCAATCCCAGACAAGCCAGGGGTGTCTCCTAACAATCCTTGCCTGGTGATACCCTGAAATTTTAGCCCAAGTGAGTGTGTGTTCTCTGCTGGGTCCACACACTGAGATTTGGTCACACCCAAGAGTTACTCTCCAATACTGAGATCACTTGGGCCAGCCCTAGGAGACTTCAGCATCTCCTTACCACCTGCAGGGAAGGAAGTGTCACTTGGGGAGTTTTCAGTGAATTAGTATCATCTTCCTTGTCAAAATCGTCACCATCATTTATCATCACCATCATCATCCTCTCCAGTGCCACAGTCTTCACTTTGTCCTTTTTCCTGTTCTGTCCTCCTCCTCCTTATCCTTTTCCCCTGCCCCTGCTGCTCCCCCAACTCCTTCTCCTCCCTCACCAACACCACTGCCTCGATCAGCACAGCCCCTCCCTGCCTGGCATCTTTCTACCTCTCGTTTCTGTCCCTTCCTCTTCCTCCATCATCACTGTCATCTTCATCACCCAAATCATCACCTCCATCTGCACTGTCTCCTCCCTCCTTCTGCTGCTCCCTCCTCCCCTCCTCTTCTTTCCTTCTTCTTCTTCCCCCCACTCCTTCTGGGTGGGAAGGGAGGCAAACAGAGTGAGGGCTGGAGCACCAGAGAAGTGCTCCCAGCAGAGGCCAAGGATGAAAGGGTGAGACACCGGAGGAGGGACTGAGCAGGGAGACAGAAAGGAGCTTGAGGGGGTGGGCCACAGGTCCTTCAATCCTGGAAATTTTTTTTCTCTCTCTCTAGAAAATAGTTAAGTATTCTCTGTAGGGATTGGATTGGTGGTCACATATTCCCTCAGTTCTTTCATGCCATGGAAGCAACTTGCACTTTCTCTGATGGAGAACATTCTCTTTTTGTATTTCTGTTTGTTATCTGGATATTTTATATCTCATAAAGGTCTAACACATCACATATGTGATTGGTCTCATATATGTCATAAATGTCATACATGACATGATGGTTACATATGTGTCATACGTGTCATGTGTGATTTTTCATGTCAAATATAGGTCATATATGTCACATATATATCACATATAGGCCATACATGTCAGAAATGCACAAATGTCATAAAGGTGACTTATGTCACAAATGTCATAACAGTCACAGAGAACATACATGTCACATATGATATAATTTCAGCTATGTCACATATGTCACATATGTTGCACATGTCACATATATTACTTGTGTCATGTCTAAATGTCACAGATGTCAGCTCTGTCACCATTATCATAAATGTCACATATGCAACATATGTGAAATACATCACATATTCCATTTATGACATGCAAATGTCATACATGTGATAAATGCCAGAAATGTAATAAATGTCACAAATCACATAGGTGTCAGAAATGTCACTTATATCACATCTGTCACAATTCTCTAACTCATTTTCTGCCTCAGTTCTGCTATGTTATTTGCAGCCTTTGTTTGTCTGCTTTTCTCCCTGGTCATTGTACCGGTCTCCCTCATTTAATCCTTTGTGCCACAGGTCCTTCAATCCTGGAAATTGTTTTATCTCTCTCTAGAATATATTTCAGTATTCTCTGTAGGGTTTGGATTGGTGGTAACATATTCGACCAGATTCATCATGCCATGGAAGCAACATGCACTTTCTCTGATGGAGAAAGTTCTCTCTTTGTATTTCTGTTTGTAATCTGGATATTTTATATCTCATAAATGTCACACACATCACATATGTGATTGGTCTCATATATTTAATGAAACTCTTACATGTCATTATGTTAACATATGTGTCATAAGTGTCACATGTGATATTTTCATGTCAAAAATAGGTCATATATATCACATGTATATCACATATATGCCATACATGTCATAAATGTCACAAATGTCATAAAGGTGACATAGGTCACAAATGCCTTAACAGTCACAGAGAACATACACATCACTTATGTTATAACTTCACCTATGTCACATATGTCGCACATGTCACCTATACTTCATGTGTCATATCTAAATGTCACAGATGTCACCTATGTCACCATTATCATAAATGTCACATATGCCACATATTTCGAATACATCACATATTCCATTTATGACATATGCCAGAAATGTAATAACTGTCACACATGTCACAAATCTCATACATGTCACAAATGTCACTTATATTGCATTGGTCACAATTCTCGCCCTCACTCTCTGCCTCAGTTCCACTGTTTTTTTCAGCCTTTGTCTACTTTTCTAACTTCTCATTGTACCAGCCTCCCTCATTCAATCCTTTGTGCCACAGGACCTTCAGTCCTGGAAATTGTTTATGTATCCCTAGAATATAGATCAGAGTTTTCTGAAGGGTTTGGATTGGTGGTCACATATTCCCCCAGTTAAATCATGCCACGGAAGCAACTTGCACTTTCTCTGATGGAGAATATTCTCTCTTTGTATTTCTGTTTGTAATCTGGATATTTTTATCTCATAAAGGTCACACACATCACATATGTGATTGGTCTCATATATGTCATAAAGGTTGTACATGTCATAATGTTCACATATCTGTCATACATGTCACATGTGATATTTTCATGTCAAAAATAGGTCAAATATGTCACATATATATCACATATATGCCATACATGTCATAAATGTCACAAATGTCTTAAAGGTGACTTAGGTCACAAATGTCATAACAGTCACAGAGAACATACACATCACATATGTTATAATTTCACCTATGTCACATACATGGCATATGTCACACATGTAACATATATTACTCATGTCATGTATAAATGTCACATATGTAACCTATGTCACCATTATCATAAATGTCACATATGCCACATATGTCGAATACATCACATATTCCATTTATGACATGCAAATGTAATACATGCAATAAATGCCAAAAATGTAATAAGTGTCACACGTGTCAAATGTCATAGTGTCACAAATGTCACTCATATCGCATCTCTCAAAATTCTCACCCACGTTTTGGGCCTCAGCTCTGCTATGTTATTTTCAGCCTCTGTTTGTATCCTTTTGTCCCTCGTCATTGTACCGGCATCCCTCATTCAATCCTTTGTGCCACAGGTCCTTCAGTCCTGGAAATTGTTTCAGCTCTCTCTAGAATATAGTTCAGTATTCTCTGTAGGGTTTGGATTGGTGGTTACATATTCCCCTAGTTTCATCATGCCATGGAAGGAACTTGCACTTTCTCTGAAGGAGAACATTCTCTCTTTGTATTTCTGTTTGTAATCTGGATATTTTATATTTCATAAAGGTCACACACATCACATATGTGATTGGTCTCATATATGTCATAAACGTCATACATGTCATAATGCTAACATGTGATATTTTCATGTAAAAATAGGTCATATAATTCACATATATATCTCATATATGCCATACATGTCATAAATGTCACAAATGTCATAAAGGTGACTTAGGTCACAAAGGTCATAACAGTCACAGAGAACATACACGTCACATATGGTATAATTTCACCTATGTCACAGAAGTCACATATGTTGCACATTTCACATATATTACATATGTCATGTCTAAATGTCACATATATCACCATATCATACATGTCACATATGCCACATATGTTGAATATATCACATATTTCTTTTATGACATGCGAATATCATACATGCGATAAATGCCAGAAATGTAATAAATGTCACACATGTTGCAAATATCATAGGTGTCACAAATGTCACTTATATCACATCTGTCACAATACCCACCCTCATTTTCTGCCACAGTTACGCTGTTATGTTCAGCCTTACTTTGTCTACATTTTTCCCTTGTCATTGTAGCCGCCTCCCTCATTCAATCCTTTGTGCAACAGGCCCTTTAATTCTGGAAATTGTTTTATCTCTCTCTAGAATATAGTTCAGTATTCTTTGTAGGGTTTGGATTGGTGATCACTTTTTCCCCCTGTTCCATCATGCTATGGAAGCAACTTGCACTTTCTGTGATGGAGAACATTCTCTCTTTGTATTTCTGTTTGTCATCTGGGTATTTTATATCTCATAAAGGTCACACACATCACATATATGATTGGTCTCATATGTCATAAAGGTCATCCATGTCATAATGGTCACATATGTGACATACGTGTCACATGTGATATTATTTGTCAAAAATAGTTCATATATGTCACATATATATCACATACATGCCATACATATCATAAATGTCATAAATGTCATAAAGGTGACTTATGTCACAAATGTCATAAAAGTCACAGAGTACATACAAATCACATATGTTATAATTTCACCTATGTCACATACGTCACATATGTTGCACATTTCACATATATTAAATGTGTCATGTCTAAATGTCACATATGTCACCTGTCACCATTATCATAAATGTCACATATGCCACATATGTCAAATATATCTCATATTCCATTTCTCATGTGCAAATATCATATATGTGATAAATGCCAGATATGTAATAAATGTCACACAAGTCACAAATGTCATAGGTGTCACAAATATCACTTATATCACATCTGTCACAATTCTCTCATATTCTGCCTCAGTTCCGCTATGTTATTTTCAGCCTTCGTTAGTGTACTTTTCTCCCTTTTATTGTACCAGTCTCCCTCATTCAATCCTTTGTTCCACAGGTCCTTCAATCCTGGAAATTGTTTTATATCTCTCTAAAATATTGTTCAGCATTCTCTCTAGGGTTTGGATTGGTGTTCACATATTCCCAGTTCCATCATGCCATGGAAGCAACTTGCATTTTCTCTGATGGAGAACATTCTTTCTTGGTATTTGTGTATATAATCTGGATATTTTATATCTCATAAAGTTCACACACATCACATATGTGATTGGTCTCATATATGTCATAAAGTTCATACATGTCATAATGGTCATATATATGTCATATGTGTCACATGTGATATTTTCTTGTGAAAAATAGGTCATATATGTCACATATATATCACATACATGCCATACATGTCATAAATGTCCTAAATGTCCTAAAGGTGACTTATGTCAAAAATGTCATAACAGTCACAGAGAACATACATGTTACATATGTTATAATTTCACCTATGTCACATACGTCACATATGTCACAAAT